>CM070644.1:45911001-46163501 GCA_036346575.1 Dendrocalamus sinicus | reverse complement strand
TGAGCTTACTGCTGGCAACTGTGTGCAGTGTAGTTGTGGCCCAGGCAATCTCAAGTAAATTTCAGCTCTTACCTTTTCTATTTAAAGCAGTATTACTGCTGGAATTACTCTTGGATCATAATCCCTGTCTTATGTTCTGTACCAGTTTATATTGCACACCATCTTCATTATCAGGATCGTGTCCAAGCATGCAGTGTCGTAACAGCAATGTGATGCTTGGCAATGTGAGCATCCATCCCACCAGTGCAGGATGCAATGTTTCTTCTTGCAGCTATGGAGGTTTTGTTAATGGAACTATTACCACTTCGTAAGCAACATGCTGACCGATGTCTTTATGTTTGTTCCTACTTTCTAGAATCGAGATTGTCACATCTTACTTTTTCTTTGTAGGCTAAACACAGGTCTTCAACCCAGATGCCCAGGTAATTATTGTTGCTGTAATCCTCTCTCTGCATAATTGGCTTCCAAGGCAGTAATAGCATTCCATTCCTTTGGTTTAGAAGCTGCATGAACTATAAGTGTTCTAGGTTTTCTATTAGGAAAAGCATACATTTTTCATTTTGAATGTAAGCGCTCCATCAGTCTGTCACTACCTACAAACTGTATCATCAGAGTCTTTACAGTCAGTTATACAAAGGAGCAAGTGTTCCTGCACTAAATTAAGCATTTGCATCAATGGATCCATACTTTTCTGTTGAATGATCTGCTTACCAATGCATAGTTGACGTTAAAGTCATAACTGACACCATATTTCCTGAACGAATGACATTTAAACTTTTTTAAAAAAGCCCAGATCCGTCAACTTTACACCTCGTGACATTCTGTTTATGATTACATGTTCTCTCATTTCTCTCATTTGGTTAGGGCAACCAGATTTAATTTGATGTCCTTCCATGCAGGACCGCATCAATTTCCTCCGCTCACTGAGCCACCTACCACAGTGAGCCATGATTCGACGTATCTACCTCCGTTATCTGCACCAGCACCCGCAGAAGCAGGTGGTGCCATTCCTGCACCAAGCTCATCCTCGGTGCAAGGAGGGTCCTTCACACTCCCCAAAGTTTCTCCGGCAAATGGCCCTGCTGGAAGCGTTTCAGAGGCGCCTCTGATGAACAAACCACGTCAAATCCTATCCAGTTTCATTTTTTGTCTACTTTTCTACCTGCAGATGTGAATCACCATGTGAGGAATTCTTAGTTGTGCTCTGTAGTAACTGTAAACTGCCTCATTTAGGCAGGCAAGTGGACGGCATCATAACGGCAATGTTTTTGAAGCTCCTCATCTTTCTAGGGTATCATCACTGTGACTTTATCTCGTGAGATTTCTTAGCTGTTGTACCTAAGCAGCATCTCCGGAGATAGCTTTGCAGCCTTTTGCACTGAACATCATTCTGCTGTGATGTGGAAAGAGGTACATGTCTGCTGCTCTATACAGACTATCCACGAAGTGCGTTTTATCCTCCCGTCCCATCTTGATCACATTTTTCTTTCTAGAGCAGCCATGGACATGCTCCTTTTCTTGAGGCCTTCTTTGCCGGCTTCAGAAAAGAGATTCCTCAGTGTGCGCCCAAGCTTAACTGATTGCACTATGAATTCTGTGGAACTGGATGTCGTTGCTAATCTATCATCTACAAAGCAATTTGAGTCATCTGATGTTTGCTTTCTGGCTCTCCTTTTCTCCTTCTCTTTGACCTGCCTTTGGGACCATTCTTCATCTCCCCTGCCCAGCTCCGCAGGTTTTAACATGGAACTTTCAGCTGAGCACATTTTCATCATGCAAGTATGTAACTACTTGGCTGGTGGCTGGCGCATCACACTGTGATCTGCACATTTCAAGGCTATTTCCACGGCCAAAGTGCGCCAATGCACACGATACAGTGCACATTCCTACCAACCAACCAATCCATAGGACTAGCAGTAGGACCATATCACTACATCAGGCAGAAGTGAAATGCCATTGCTCTTATCCAACGGCTCCAGGCCTTCTGCAGAATAATGCCGCTACTAGCCTACTGCTATCAGATGTAACTAGCTCTCACTAGTTGCTCCGTGTAAAGAGTACGCACGCTTTAGCAAGTGCTTTTATGGTATTAAGATGCCGCCGCACGTGGTCATTGTTGAGACAACCCTAACTCTTCAACTCTAACAGTATATTTAAATTTAATTAATAGTAATAAAAAAGGTAAGTAAGTAATTACAACACAGGGAATTACAAAAATTCCAAACTTAGCCTTTACAAAGCAAAAAATTATTACAACACTCGATTAATTACAGAAATATAATATACCTCAAGAAATAAATAAGCTACATTATAAGTATTGCATTAAAATAGAAAGCAATTAAATTACATTTGCATCCTTCCCTGGTATTGCATCTTCCCTGGCATTGCTTGACGATTAGTAGCCCTCCGAAGACCAACCAAAACCCAACCTTTTCTTTTAAGATCAAAAAAAGCGAAGAATAAACACAATGCAAAGAAGAATAAAAACAATAAAATATATTGCCGTTAGAATATGTTCAGCTTTAGAAGATCGAATCTAATAGTGCTCATCGAGATACCTAGACCGTCCTAGGCTGGTCGACACATCTCACTTAAATGAGTTTCATTATTCGGCAGAAAACTTAGTTCAACACATATTTTTTCTTTTTATTGACTTAACTTCCGCAATAGAAAATCTAAAGAATAGTACCCAGCTCACCCAATGGACCAAAGGCCCCAAGGTTTTACCTAAGCACACAATTGCTCGAGAGAGCCAAGGGGATAAGGGAGAGGCAGCCAAGACTTTGCACAAGCTAAGAGAGAGAAGCCAGCCAAATGCCTTCTCCCTCATAAGCAAGCTATCACCAGTAGCCTCACACAAGCAACACTTCCATTTCACTTTTCAACCGATAGTTCACCCAATGCCAAGACAGGCAAAGTGCCAACTCCATTTTCATAGCTTGGCTAACCACAACAGGGCCAAACCAAACACCATCACCACCCACAAAGCCAGCCACCAAGAGGAAGTAAGGAACAGAGAAGCGGAGGAGATGAGCTAAGAAAGTAGAGAATGAGGAAGGAGAGGAGCAAGGACCACGGACGACCACTTTGGGCCAGCCTTGACAGTAAGACGACACCATCGGCAATGACAAGAGAAGGCCATCCATGTCACCATGCACGTGGGAACCATAACATGGCCATCGCGAGTGTCATCCACATCCTTGCCATTTTCAGCCCGACAACAAGTAGGCCCCCATATTCCCAACCCTTTTTTCCCTGTTGTCTAGAGCACAACACAACAACATGGCATAGGCTAACACCTCACACACCGCAAGCCAGCCGCCTAGGCAAAGCGGCACGAGGAGAAGGACCACCCTACCCCGGCCAGCATGGCTGCTATGCCATCAGTGGCGAGCTCATAGAAGCCGTCATGCGCCCTTGGAAGGAAGAGCATGCTCCCCGGCGCATGCCCTCCCTACCAAGTCCTGTCGTGATGAAAACTGTAGGCGTTCCTGAGACTGTGAGTAATTAGGAGTAAAGCAAGATGAAAATAAAAACTAAATCAAAAGACTTATAGTAAAGAGGGGAAGAGTAGACCGTCTCGGGTAGGAAGAAGAGGAGGTGGTGAACCAGCGGAACCATATCAAGCCGTGGGGATTGGAGCCATGGTGCTCGGCCACGGCCGAGCTGGACCCTAGAGCACCTAAGCTGGCAGTGACGAGGTAGGAGACCATAGGAGCCGAGGAGGTCATAGGAGTCGAGGAAGCCGTGGACACTGAGGAAACACCACTGAGACTCACCGAAGACTAAGTAAGGCCAGCACGCTAACCGCATGAAACCCCAAAACCAAACCCTAGCCCCAACCAGTGGAGATGATTAGGCGAAGCGGAGGGAAGGTGCAGGGAGATCCCGCAAAGGGGAGCTGCAGGAGGCGAGCCAGGCTTGGGGCGTGCCCGAGCACCCCCTAAGGGAGGTGGCGGCGTCAGATTAGGGAGGAGCAGAAGGGAGCTGAGAGGGGAAGAGATGGGGAGGAGAGACATGACATATGAGTGCATGTGTGGATGGGTGTGCAAGCTTGTGGTTGAAGAGGTGTGTGTTCAGTGTTGTTTGTGTGGGCGCGTGTGTGGATCGGGTGTGGGGGTTTTGTTGGGTTTATAGGGTGTATGGTGTTTTGAGGTATAGGGATCTGGTGTGGGGGCTTATGTTTGATGTTTTGCGGTTTATGGTGTGTAGGTTAGGTATAGTAGTTATGGCATCTAGCATTATAATTTATATTCTTTTAATTGTATTAATATTGATACAACTATTATCTCTATTATGTTGGAGATGCTTATTAGAATTATAAAAGAACGAGTATTTTCTCTCAAAGATATAATCTATATTCTTTGTTTTAACACATACTACTATAATTAATATTGCAAATAAAATCAATTCTACAAACATGAAAACTAAATCAAATTGATAACTTTTAAAAATTTTGATATTTAAATTCTTTCATATGATCTATAACCATTTATTTTTTTGATATATAGTTACTTTATTACCTATTACATACAGTGACGGATCCTCCCTTCGAGTGAGGTCTGGTGGCCGGCCGAGCTCTTCCACCGGTCAGGTCAGACGCCTGCGCGACTTCCCGTCCCGCTTGCCGGTGCCACCGTGTGTGACGCCGGGTGCGGCACAGGGTCCCTGGCCATCCCGCTCGCTGCGGAGGGCGCCCCCACGCTTTCGTCCGACATCTCTGCCGCCATGGTCGCGGTGGACCAGCGGCAGGCGCAGGAGGCCCTGGCGGCGCAGCCGACGGGGTTGCCGTTCCGCATACCGCGGTTCGAGGTGAGGGACCTGGAGAGCCTGGACGGCAGGTACGACGTCGTGGTGTGCCTGGACTTGTTGATCCACTACCCGATGGAGGAGGCACAGAAGATGATACGGCACCTCGCGTCGCTCGCCGAGAAGCGCCTCATCCTCAGCTTCGCGCCCAAGACGCTATACTTCGACTTCCTCAAACGCGTCGCTGAGCTGTCCCCGGGGCCGTCCAAGGCCACGCACGCCTACCTCCACTGAGAGGGACATCGAGGACGCTCTACGCGTAGGAGCCCAGCAATGTTGGTCCGTGTAACAACGTGCTTCATATCTTGGAAGTTAATTTTTTTTGCTTTGTGTGAGCTTCAATTTTTTTTTGCTTGCTTCATATCGCTAGGCCGCGAGGGGCTTCAGGCGGGGCCACCGGAGATCCGTAGGTCCGGCGTGGCTTGCCCGCGGCGGCGCCCTTCATGGGCTTACTCGTTTTCTCATGTATGCGCGTCTTTGTTTTCTCATGAAAAACATAAAAATCCTTATTCTAGAAAATTTGAGATATTATGTAAATATTTGGATTGAGAGATTCTCACCGTCCTTTCAATCTGATTTTGTTCAATAGAGATGAGTTCTATGCTCGGATTTGAAATACACCATTGTTGGGGTGGTCATATTTCATTCGATTATGGAGAGGATTTGAGAAAGCAATGGTCTTTGTTATTCTTCTATTCTTGAAATCCAACATTAATTAATATTCCATTAGGTTATAGAAGCTAGAAGAATAGAATTAAATTTTGTTATTTTAATTTCTAAAAAATAAAAAAGTACAGTAGGAGCTATAGATGGAGTCTTAAAAGACTGACTTAAACCCACGGACTTTTTGTTTAGAATATCTCATACTCGAATTTGCATATGGAAATAATCAAAAGGTAAACAAGAATGCCGGTATACATATATTAAAGAATTTTGCCCATTCCTATCCTATAGTGTAGTTTTTTATTGCTTTTAGTATATTATTAGTGAAAAGTATATATTTATATTATTATTGTATATTAGTTTTAATCTATACTATTCTACCTTTGATTTTTTTTGGAACCGTCACTGATTATATATATCGTTAAACCAATTAAATATACTCTAGAGCTTATATCCGCGTGAGTTCGTGGGCTACTGTGCTAGTATCATTAAAAAGGCACACTTGGTACTGAGAAATGCACTTGCATTGATGAGATTAAGACGAGCCGTCCAATGGCAACTCGCTACGCCGGCCGGGCCGTGAAATTCCGATCTCCACTTGGGCAGCACACCCAACTAAACAAGCAGCGTGTGCTGTCACCTCCATCGATCGCTTTACCCTGCATTACTTCGTGCTCCGCCGAGTGAAAGATCGTTATCCCCCGGATCAGTACCAGCTAGTGGCAGCAAATGTGGCCATTATCTCTTAGTTAAAGGGAAAGCTCGGATTAAAGCGTAAAAAGCAAAGCGACCCGGAACGAATGGGCGACGGGCCTCGGTTCTTTTATCCCCTGTAGAAGATGAAAGTTGGGGTTGAAAGATGGGAGAGATCCCATCCAGTGAGTGAGCTCTGCACTTTGGGCGATTTTTACGCTAGCAGTAAATCTGATCGGATCGTTTGTTTGCTCCGAAAAGCAGCTCTACTACACAGATTAATGGACTGAAATCTTGTGTCATGTGTGCAACCGGATTGGTAACATGGTACGGCGTGTTGTACTAGTTGACAATGTGATCACTTAAAGAATAGTTACAGTGACTTTGGTTCGTTACAGTGCTCAATTTTGTACAAGGCCCTGTTTGGCACAGCTCAGCTTTATTAGTAAAGCTGTTTTTTTGTTTCAGCTTCACGAGCAGCTTCACCGGTGAAGCTAAAACTGTTTTGAAAAACTCTTTGGCAAAACAGCTTCACCAACAGCTTCATGCATGGCTGAAAGAGGACAATTGTCCAAGATGCTCTTGTCTACCTGACTTGTTCTAACATTTGGAGTTGTATGTTTGTATATGGTCATATGAATTAAAAAATAATATATTTGAATGAGTATGAATTAAAAAATTAAAATTAAAAAATTAAAATCATTAGAGAAGTGCGAACGGTAGAGAAGTGCGAACGGGAGGAGAGGAAACAGGCGTGGGGACCCAGTGGCAAAGTGCTGTAATTTCTGTCAACTACAAGAGCAGTGGGTTCCTAGAATCATGAGCTGAGGGAGAGAGCTGTGAAAAGCTACTATTTTCAGCTTCACCCCACCTCATTCCCTTGTAAGAGCATGATTTAAGGAGCTTCATCCATGAAGCTGTTTGCGAAAAGGGTGTTTGGCCAAAAACAGCTCATGAAGCTGTTGATGAAGCTGTGCCAAACAGGGCCTTACTTTGCACACCACCTTTTGTGCTTAGTGAAGACATGTAAGCTAAAATTGACGAAGCTGAAGACTTTGGTCTCGTTTATTTCGGTTTGAGTTTCTGGCTTATTTTTTACTATTTCTAAATTTTATCTTTTTCTGAATTTTTAACTTTTTTAAGCTTTTTCCCGGTTCTTTTTCCCGTATTTGTTTGCGTTATCCATGATAATCTAACCTATTTTTTTCATTTTTAATTTTTTTTGAAATTTAGTTACGCTAAATAAGCTACCATCAACTACAATATAATTTTAGCCAACTACAATGTAATTTCAGTCATAAACCAACTTATTTCAACCCAACTGAGCGGCACCTTTATATCATGAAAAGGCAGCCGAACACACTGAACGTGATGTCAAAACTTGTCCATGTCCTGTTCGTATTAACTTCAGCTTGTAACTTCTGGCTTTTAATTCACTATTTCTTAATTTCATCTTTTTCTGACTTTTTGGCTTTTTTGTCTTTTCTTTTTTTCGTATTCCTTCATATTATCTATGATGGACTAATCTTTTTTTATATTTTTAAAATTTTTAAATTTAGTTATATCAAATAAGTTATCATCAGCTACAGTGAAAAATAAATCAGCTACAATGGAAAAAACATAAGACATCGCCAAACTAAGCTGCCGTGTTTCGAGAGCAGAAAGTTGACATGGGAAATTCAGCCATGCATGAACCATCAACTTGTTGTCTTGATTCTGAATTCTGCCTTCCACAAATGAATCTCTTCCTAGGGCTATGGAATTAATGGAAGCTTATCCCTAAGCTCAATATAAGCCTATCTTTCGTTCGCTTTGTCCTTTTTCCCAGATATTTGCACTCTACATAATTGTATGAAATCAACTTGCGCGGTAATCGACTTCAGACTTTTACACCTCAAACATAAATGGCCCTGATCAACTCGGCTTTGGGTTCTGGCTTTTGGCTTATTTTTTACTATTCATAAGTTTCGTCTTTTTCTGAACTTTTGGCTTTTTGTTGAGCATTTTTGCCGGTTCTTTTTTTCCCGTATTTGTTTGTATTATACGCAATGGGCTAACATATTTTTTATATTTTTAAATTTTTTTAAATTTAATTATGCTAAATAAGCCTCTGTCGATTCTGATGTTTTTTCAGCGATTCTGATGTTTTCAGCCATAAGCCATGAGCTTTTCAACCGAACCGATCACCACCATTAATGTCTCACAAAGTGGCGAGACATGCATGGATGTAATTGGTATTCAATACTAGTAGTACCTGAAATGGTTCGTGACTTGTATCCATTAAGTTGTGAAAACTTAATTAGATATGTATGTTATGTTAGTGTGCGCACAAAGTTACAATAGAATGAAGAAAACAAACAATCTGGTCAAAAGCTTTGGTCCAATATGGCGAAGTGCGTGGTGCCTGTAGCTTGCTTAGCCTAGTTTAGCGTGAGACCATATGGATGCGTATTAGTATGTAAGTATGATGAGGATTTGATTTTGAAAAAGACTGTAACATTCTTTCAAATAAAAATGATTAGAATTTTGACAATGATTTTTTTGATCTTTGATTAGACTAATAGACCAAAAGTTATATGGATTTTTGTGTTTGAAATCAAACTAATTTTCTGAGATGAGGAATCAGCCCAACCGCCCTTAGGCCGGTCACACAGCCCCTGGGAGCAATCATACTACCCAAGGCCGGTCTAACTGCCCTTTGCGCTCCGATCGGACCGTTTGGACACATCCTGATTAATTTAGCTCGGTTTTTCTTCTAGACATCGTTGTGAGTAGTTAGGCTTTGTTCTTCATAACCTCTTATAACTATTGAAGTGCGAGAACTGTGGTCTTCTCTTTTAAAAAAAGATTTGGAAAAGACATTACTTTTGTTGGCTCCAATTCACCCCTCCCCTTTAGTCACTGTTCTCGGTTTTACATTTAGCTTCAAGTATCACATATAACTGCAAGTTAAAAATGAGGTAGTAGGGTTTTGAATGTCAATTTGCATATAGTTCAAGAAATAAAGAAAGAAAGTTGAATGCCAATTTGCATATAGTTCAAGAAAGAAAGACATGAAAGATGTACCGAGGATCAGGCCTCAGAACAGTGATGTCTCCTCTCCACCTCCCAAACTCAATGCTGAACCCACCCTGAACGACACGACATGAATCGACCAGAAGAAAGAAACGCGGCACCAAAAAGTCCACAAGGACTAGTTAACCCCCACTCGAGAATCGAGATCATATATACCCTTAATTAAAACAATCAATCAATCAAGAGTTCCTTTTTTGAGACATTAATAAATGAAGATTCAAGAACCCATAATAGGAATATAGGATACTGTACTAGTGCAACTTGATGCACATGAGAAAAAGGGGAAAGGAAAAGGAAGAGGAAATCTGTATGCCTATCCAATTCCATACCTGATGCATCCCGTACAGCAATCCCGTTCTTGCTTGATCACCTGATTTATCTTAGCACCCATCAATTCCGTCCAAACTAGCTCGATCTTGTTATGAATATACTCAAAGTTTGCAAAAGATAGAGGAACAAATCAAGCTATATAAAGCCGTGAAGAGCTGTGTCGACTGTGGAATTCAGCTAGTAATTATACATCGATCGATCTGTTAATTCTAGTATACAAGCATCTACAAAAATCAAAAGCAAAAAAAAGAAGAAGACCAAAACCATAAGCAATCCCAGACTAATCACCTACTGTGCTCTCCTCTCTCTCTCTCTCTCTCTCTCGTGATATCTATACATGCGTGTCCTGTCCGGCAGATGGACTCCTCCGGCAGATGCAAGCACGAAAGCCGGCCTCGATCACGAGCTGACCTTAGCGCGGGTGCACGGGGAGAAATAGTGGTGCTGGTGCCCGCCGCCGCCGGCGTGCACGCGGTGCGACGAGAACGGCGACCCCCCGGCCGGCTGCGTCTCCCGCTCGATCAGCGCGCGGAGCCGGAGGAACTCGTCGACGGAGCACGGCAGCCGGAGCGGGCCGGCCGAGTCGTAGCCGTAGACGTCCCGCGCCGCCTCCAGCAGCCGCCGGAACAGCGGGTGGTAGAGGTAGGCGATGGGGATCACGAACCGACGGAACCCGCCCTCGTCGCCCTCCACCCCGACGCTCACCGCCAGCCAGCCCTTCTTCACCTTCCCCTTCTTCTCCTCCCCCTGCATGGCAACCAACCAAGTACCAACAACACTTCCTCCCTTCCCTCCTCGCCGGTGGTGCAACTGCAAGCTCGTCGCCGTTGCTGCTGCGCGCGCCCCCGGTGTCACAGAGTTACTAGAGGCCAAGCAAGTAGTGGATGGATCTTTGGGTGTGGTATGAGGTGTTTCTTGGCACTTGTGGTGTCTTTTATAGGACTTGGCTCGTGTGGGAGCGAGATAGCTTTGGAGCTAGTGCTGCTAGTGCCAGTGCCGGTGTACGTACGTCCGTCATTACGGAAGCTGGCCTCGCCTGGTCCTTGCGGCTTCCGTGTTGGATTGAAAGGGAGGTTGCTTGCCATCGTGCGTACGGCAAGAGCCCAAGGTATCAGACGCCTATGGGTCCAGGGCCCACCGTACTCATAGCTCTCTCAATTCTCATTTACTCTCTCTCTCTTACATCTAGCCCCATTCATTCTCACACCACAAGAGCTATACAGTCGCACACCTCATAAATCCCTGCATAAGCCACCACACCGCCGATGGCCGAAGGGCCGCACACAGCGAACTCAGCAGAGGCATGTCCAAAGGGACAACGAGACACCCGTCCAGCTTTTGGCCCTATTAGATCCAAGCCAGCCGCCACTTCCAAGCTTGGCTCTCGTTGATTCCATCAAGGGGGCGATTTGCTTTAGGCAGTAGAGCCAGGTTCAGGTCCATCAGCTAGCCTCTGCCGTCTTCTCCTTAGAGCTCATATCAAATATTACCATATATAATTGATTTTGTTGTGGCAGTTCTTTTTTAATGTTGTTGTGGCATTGACCACAACAGTACGTAGATTCTACTCTTTCTCCCTTAGGGATATGGAATCAAAAGAGCTAGAGAGAGCCAGTAGTGAGAGAGAGAGAGGGCTAGTGAGTAAAAATGAGTGAGTCTCATTGCCTCATACCTCATTGGGGTTTATATACATAGATGGGGTAGGATGAGAATTTTCACCCCGCCCCTCAATAATTGCAAAGTGTAAGGATATATCGGTATATTTCTTTAGACAAGTCACACTATGCTATTGGGCTCGCTCCACGGTCCACCAGCAAATCCTAACGTCCCGAGAAGCTGGGCACCCACACAACAGTTGCAACACCCTCATGTAAATGTTGAAATTGTTTCAATGAATTTTTCCTTTGTTGCAACAATGTTTTATTTTTGTTGGGGTAGTTTTCTTGTATTGCTGTACCAATGTTTCCCTTTTGTTGAAATGTTTTTTGTTTTTGTGTTTTTGTTGCAAATGCTAAAATAATTTGTTGCACGATTCTCCAGAGATGTTACATCGGTGAGTTTGAAGACGATTTCTGTCTTGCAACTGCATAAACTCGAGGATGGCGTAAAAAGGGCAGAGGTGGTTTTGTCGCAGGATGGTTGTGTTGTCACATGGTTCTAAGGTTTTGTTGCGCTAATTCAACCCCATGCTGCTACGTGAGAGGAAGCCAACAATCCGGTGGTCACAGTTGTTCATGTTATGATGATCCTAGAGTTGTCAAGGGCGTACAATACTAGCATCCGGATTGGACGTCCAGGCACTAGTTGTTCCCAATAAATAAATGAGAAAGGCTTTCCACACATGCCACTGACACATCTGTCTATAGGACACATTAGGGTTTGGGTGTCAGCGCCATAATCGTACTGTGTGTCTCTCAGTGGTCAATCCCTTCAGATTAATTTGTCGTGTGTGCACATCAACTGTGGTGAAGGGATATGATGGAGTTGTGGAAGTCTGTTATGATATGGGCTGCGCACACTTGGTGGATGGATGGATGGCTACGGAGAGGGGAAGATAACAGTAGTACATGCGGGTGTGATGGGTGAGTTGTCCTTTGGTCGTCTACCCGGTGGCTCACCAGCGGAATGGTAGTGGCCACGGCTTGTGGTGAATTTGATCCCGACAAGTGGGGGAATAACATGTTGATGTTGCTATGCTCTGCCCCCCGAGAAATGGAGAGATCGGCGGGGACAAGCAGATGGATGATGGATTGGTCGATCTTGATCTAGCTTGCTCATCATCATCATCATTAGATTGTTGCTGTTGCAGTAATCCCCTGGATTTGGTTCCTTTTTGGGATGAGGGACTAGATTTGCATCTACTTCTAGTTGTTTCTTATGTGGTGCGTACGTGCATGATTTAATGTATGGCGTACGATCGATATGATATGATGTTGATCCAAGAATATTTCTTGAGAAAATTACACTGTAGCTCCCTAAATTTGTGAGGCTCACTTTACTCTCAGAACTTGCATTTTACCTTCTCGGCTCCCTAAACTTGTCTCGGTTTGCACCGTTGGTTCTTTCCTCTATTTGGTAAAATAAAAGTTAAGCTGGCGCACAGGTGGCACATGTGGCTGCCACCTAAGCCACCAGGCTAGACAGACGATGTCCTTGTCATGGTGGTGGAAGGGCCAGTGGACGGCGTGATCCTTGTGGGGCTTTGATGACAGGAGGATGGGGTCCCGTTATGTTAAACTTGGTCATAAGACCTATTTACGCCTGCCTATGTAATATAAAATACTCCTTTTATTTACTCGTATGTATGGAGGTGATATCTGTTGATGTTATTGTGTGAACTAGCTATTGATCTAGGGACTAGCTCGGAATGCACAGGAGATTTGGATTGTCAAATCCGAGTCCCCACACTTTTTTTCTTGGATTCATCGATTGGAGATTTCCCTTTTTCCAACTGGAATAATCCTTCTTACCTTTAGAGTGTTTCTCTAGGATCACAAGGACTTCTTTGGTGTTAGACTTGTGATTGTTCTTATTCTTCTACAATTTCTTAACTATTTTTCCTTTTTCTCTAAACGCAGTATTTACAGCGGTATCACCGATTATGTTGATCTCATGCTTCCAACAGGAATTTCTTGAGGAACTCCCATTAAAACTAAGGAAGAGCCTTCCATCGCTTCGGCAAGGAATTTCCACAATGGAGAACGATTGGAAACTACAGTTTTTGGGGAACTGTGTGGTGAATTCAACCTGATTCAAGGAATTGCCGATCAGATGGTAAGTGTTATTAGCTTCACACGGCTTCCACCAGAGATAATTTCAGTGACACCATGACTAAGTGTCGACCGGCTCCCATAATACGTAGGAGCTGTTGGTGAATAGCGATTGCTCGCAATCGAATTGAGAGTACTCTAACCCTCGGATAGCGACATCGTGTTCTCGGAGCCATGCTTTTTGGTCAAGTGTGCCGGACTTGTCGTGGTGCCTGGGCACTCTGACAAGGTTAGGATGCCTGGCTCCCCAAGAGATGTTGATGACAGGGGCGGTATGTCTTCTGCCATCCGACCGACCTTGCTGGTGCAAGGACTGGTGACCCTGGGATGGAGGACAATGACGAGGAGGCATCATGTTCCATGGAGCGGATACATGTGTCCATATCGAGGTTGATGTAGTCTGCCAAATTGAACTAATTCTCCTTTTCTCAGGTTCCTGCTATGATCGCATAGGTGATGTTGACAGAAACAGGGAAGAATCGTGATGTTGATGAGAACCTTGAGGGACTTGGCACTTTTTACCCATGTTCGGCGGTAGCTGTCAATGATCAAATTGTCGATCTTACGAACTATAGGGAAAAAATTGAGCCTCATAGAAGGATTGAAATGGAGAAAGAGAACTATCTTTAATCTTTATTGCTATATTTGGATTACAACCTGCTCTTATAGAGCGATTACAAAGGAAATGCTACTAGCTCTTTGCTATTCCTTGCCTCCGTTGTCCATTGCTCTATAGCTTGATTGCTTGATTCATTCCTGTCTTCTCTAGTAAGGCTTAAATAACATTGAAGAGGTGTCGGTTGTCCACTGGAACAAGCTCCTTGTTGATTCCTCATGTCTGATCAAGCAGTCTGTTGCTGTTAGCGAGAGAGAGATTTGACAATAATTATCAATTGGTTATCTATCAGTGGGAGAAGATCGTAGAAATAACTGTGAGGCGGTTGTTGTCAAAGGCATAGGCTGAATCACCGTGCGGTTATTGGAGATAGAGGCGCACAATGCTCTATTTCACCACACAGTAGGCCACATGGAGTTAAGCCCGGTTATCGGATTATAGGATCTCCGAGTAGTGGTTGATTGGGTAAATGAGCAATAATCCTCCGATAACTTAGGCAGTTTTATTTCAGATGATCTATGACCACAATAACTTAGATCATTAATTATGTATTAAAGCCGTGTTTAAAGGATTATTCAATCATCATCAAGTAGATTGTCATTTTGGATTGCAGGCTTGCTTAGTTGCTTGTCTACATGTATGTCATGATGTCCTCGGTTATGTAAGCTTAGTGATGATCAGACCGTGATCACAAGATGTTGTCCTATTTTACATACATGTTCCTTTTTAAGGAGGATATTTTCAATCATCGAGTAGTAAATAAGACTTACCTTTACAAAAGCTTTACAAGATAACGAAAGCTTATTCTAATATTTTAGCACGCCTGTCCTATCGTAAAACCACCATATTTACCCGCAGTTTATGAAACCGCCACAGTGTTCAAATTCACTGATAAGTGAATATTAATAAAACAATTATTTATGATATCCCTAAAAGCCAAAATTATTTTTGATAAATGAGAAGTTATTCTTACGCACTGAGGAACTCGGGCTTAGGCTGAGCCCTCCAAACCTCAAGATACTAGTTGCGGAAGCACGGCACCACGCCGCGCTAGTGACCACGTGGACCGAAGTAAAGGAGTCAACAATTTGTAGGGGGGCTTTCCTGAAAAAAATCAAGGACTCGTACGTATTTCCCAAGAAAGCGAATGACTTTTCTGGAAAAATAGAGGACCCGTACATAATACTGGGGAAAACGCGGGACTTAATCACGTAAAAGGAGGGCTTTCTGGAAAAATTCCAGAACACATATGTAATTTCAAAAAAAGTAGAGAGGTTTTCGCAAAAGTGCTGACGTGGTGGGAGCCTTTCTGGAAAAGTCAAAAACCCGTACGCAATTTGAAAAAACCGAATGATCTTTTTATAAAATCGTTGATGTGGCGGTGCTGCCTATGACGAAATCCCCCCGGCTTAATATAGGAGTATATATGGATAAACCACCACAAACCAAGCCCCATTTCAAATCCAATGTGCAATATGCTAGCCACATTTATCCTTTTTTTTCTTCTTTTTGCGCCACTTTAATTTCTTGTTCACACCCGGCTGGCTTCCCCCTGAGAAAAAGCCAAAAAAAAAAACCAAGGAAAAAACGGCCGGTCTGCGCCGAACAGCCGAAACAACGACCCACAAACACGGCGACGGCCACGCCCCCAAGCCCCAAAGGTAAAGCCAGCCGCACTCGCACCTCGGATGGCATAATCCCCCGGCCGAGCCGAGTGGTTTCGTCCATCCATGCCGCCATGTTGCTACTACGGGATAAGGCAGAGGCGATGGCACGGCACGACGGATGCCGATCGACGCGTGCGTGCGTGGCCGTCGCGGTCACCCGCGAGAATATCCGTGACAGCGAGAAGCGCTCAACGCGAGAGAGTCCTCACTCCTCAGTGCGCGCTTCGTTCCCTAGCCGGGGGGCCAACACGGCCGCGCGCTTTTCTCATTTTTCTCCCGTTCACTTCAGCGCAACGTTCGTCAGTGCGCGCGCGGAGCCGTACGGCGCCCCGGGCGTGGTCACGGTGCGCGTCGTCGGTCGTCCGGTGGTGGATCTGGGCCGATTCGGCCGTGCCTGTCGGGTGTTCTTCGCGATCCGGCACGGGCATGCCGGCATGGCTGGTGTGGTGCGCGCGTCGGGCAGGCAAGTCACGAACGGAATGTTGCTTGTTTGTATGGCTGGTAAGGGGTAGCAGTACCACGGCATGTCGATGACAGGGCAAAGGTGCGATATGATGAGGAGGCTGTAAACCCATGTGTGTGTTTTTTTGGTTTCCTCGCACTTTCAATTTTCGGTGGCTGGCAGGGGTCGCTTCTTATGACTTATGAGCCACTTCAGGGTCTGTTTTTTTTTCCGGATTTTAAAATCGGTTTTTGGTTATTACTACAGTACCTAACTTTCAAATATAGCATTTTTTAGACGGTGTCTACAAATTAATTATAGTATATATTAAAAGCCCGATATTTGTACTATCCAAAGTCGTAAGCGAATATCTCTCTTCGTAATCTCTGTCACAAACAGTTAGAATTCAAAAAAATTCAGCCAAAATTCATAAACCACAGCCATAAAAAATAAGCCCTCAACCTACTGTTGGCTGCGGCTTTCGGTTTAAAACTGAAATTACACTATAACTTCTTCTAAGTTATTCAATTAAAGAAAAATAAAGAAAATGAGAAAAAATAAAAAAAATATGTTATACCTCCACAGACAATGAAAAGAAAAAGGGGGAAGCAAAAGCCAAAAAGCAAAAAAAACACCAAAATTAAAAGTTGATATGTTCTAAATGATTTCTGAATTAAAAAAACTGAAAGCCAAAAAAATTAATAAACCAAAACTATTTAGAGCGGACCCTAGTGTTTGTGGGAGCATGCACGTCTATTCGGGCTCCTTTCTTTCTGGTGAGGGATTCCAGTTTTTCTTTGGCTAGGCAAGTCTATACGCTACTTGTTTTGGCTGATACTCGAGTTACCTCCATTAGACCTTTAATTAGTGCATCTATATAAGATAGTGATTTCTTTAAGAAAAAAGCACATAAGATAACTTCGAGTTTCTTATACTTTAATTAGTACTTGTTTGGCTCTCACACATAAAAAGTGATCGAGCTAAGCGTGCCATGTAAGTGGGAAGGACCTACGATCAACCTCGTGTGTCAGTAAATGCTTGAGCTTTTGGAGTAGCCAATCAGGACATGAGATCCAAATATCCAATCCTTTCACTAGTCCAGGTCATTTTTAAAGATAGAAACCAAGTTATGTGCCACCGTGATTGGCGTCTCTCGTTAGAGCTATTTCCATGTAAATATCTTCCTAGATTAGCTTTTGTAGTATCTGTTTTTGTGGATTGTTTGTTGTACATTCCTGCTACAAAAAGAACAATACAGGCAACGCCCAAAGTGTGGCGATTACAGCTCTTCCTTTCGTCCCTTCGTTATCCTATTTCACATGGTATAAGAGCATTCTTGATCCTTACTTCTGCTGCCCACCATGAGCACTGCTTTGTCAACCAGAGTTGCCACCTCTCTCAGTAGCTCTTCCGTTGTCTCTTCCTCCTTTCCCACCACAAACTTTCCAGGCATGAGAGCCCACATCTCTATCATCCTAGATATCAAGGCTTCCAACTTCACAAAATGAAAGACATGCTACTGCTATGCTCGGCAAGAACGAGCTTCTCTCCCACGTTGATGGCACCCCTGCGTCGGCAAACGATCCAAAATGAACTATGCAGGATTGCTCCATCGTGTCCTGGCTCTACATGGCCATCTCAGGAGAAATCCTTGACATGGTCTTGGAGCCCAACCAGTCTGCTCATGCTTTTAGGACTCGTGCTACAAGCCTGTTCCAGGACAATTAGAAGACCAGGGCCTTGTATATCAAGGCCGAGTTCAGCTCCATTCTTCAAGGTTCCATGATGATCACTAAATATTATCAGAAACTAAAGAACCTTGTTGGTCAGCTCTGTGACGTGGGGCGACCGATGCCGATGAGATGCTTGTGTTGAACATCCTTCGCGATCTCAACAAGGATCTCTCGCATATGGCCACGTCGGTAACCACGATGGATCATTTCACATCCTTCCTCAAGACCTATCCGCTACTCATGCTGGAAGAGATGCATTTCCAAAACTCAGTCCAGATGGGAACCAATGCCGCTCTCCTCTCTGGCTATCAGCAGAATGTCCCAATCGCCATGGCGGCAGCAATGGAAATGATGACAATAGTAAAAATTGGAAGAACAAGAAAAGGAGTTATCAGGGCAACAACGATGGCCAGTTTCCCTCCGACAGTTCACCATACATGTGGAACCCTTGGATGCCACCATTAGGGCTGTGCGTTCGGTTTTTTCGGTTTATACGGTTCGGTAAATACGGTTTAATCGGTAAATACGGTTTTAGTATTTCGGGAAATACGGTATTTTTCAGAATACGGTGTGGTATCGGTAAATACCATTTTATTTCGGTACGGTATCGGTTAATACCAATTTTACCAAACTTTGCGCGAATTGCTAAACGTTAATTCTCCATTCTAATTTCTACAATCAAAAATTCTGGACTCTGGCTGGCAGACCGGAGAGTAGACCGCAGACACAGCTCACCTCACGGCGCTCACGCTCAGTTGCTCACAGTCACAGCCTCACAGGCGGACAGCTCTGCTCTGCCGACTGCTGCTCACTTGCTCAGTATCAGTAGGCAGGCACTAGCTCACAGCCGAGAGCTGATCCATCAGCAAACAGCAATTCAGCATTCAGCCAAGCGCCCAAGCCAATCACAGATTGATTCACAGCATCAGACCATCAGTGCATGTGCATCACTTCACTTCAGTACTTCACACTTCACAGTATTCACAAATAACAATTTCACAGCAGTACAGCACACAGCAGAGCTCACAAAACCTGGAAACCAGCAGCAACTAGCAGTCTAGCACCTAATAGGCAGCACATAGAGTAAAGACTAAGCATAATTCACAAACCAGTGTTACCAGTCCAAGTCCAGGGTTACCAGTCCAAGTCTAGCAGAGTAGCAGAACATTACATAAAGTCATAAACCACTAAACCAGCAGCAGTGCAGCACATATAACTCCAGCATGCAGCAGCACATAAACCGGCAGTTAATGTTGGAGTTAGACACGATCAGAGGAGTAGACACTTGCTGTTGGAGTTGGATCTAGGCCTGACATATCAATACCTTCATAACATGAAAATTAAGCTAATTAGTTGAAGCAGCTGTTAATATCCAATTTGCTATCACTTTTAAGTAGAAATATATTGCATATATTATAGTAGTATAGTACCTTCTTCAAATTTAGACAAATCTGCTAAATCGGCTTCCACATTGATGCGCTTTGAAGAACGCAGCCAATCTTGTGCACATATCAAGCATTGGAGTGTGAATGGAGTCAAGGAGCTTCTAAAATCATCAAGAACACGACCACTAGTACTAAAAGCTGATTCAGAAGCAACAGTTGATATAGGGATTGCTAATATATCACGGGCCATCCGTGAGAGGATTGGAAAACGAGGTGAGTTGTACTTCCACCAAGAGAGAATATTAAAGCCATGATCATCATCTTCTATATCTTCAGCAAGGTACTTATCTAATTCAGTTTTGCCACCACCTCCACTAGAAACTTTCATTCTCTTATTATATAAAGACCTCATAAAATTTGTAGATGCACTTGAATGCTCAGTGCCACTAGTATTTTGTGTATCTAATGTTAGTTGTCTATCACCTTGGTTTTCATCCGGAGAGTACATTTTCTTGAATTCTTCAAAAAGATCTAACAATGCCCAGTTTACTTTATCCCATATCTTTGCACCTTTAATATGCCCATAAGTCGAGGTAATCGCGTACTTGAAGAAATCAGATTGCTTAGTCCTTGCACAAACATTTAAAAAAACAAAGTGAGTTAATCTATTTACATCCATACATTGACTCAAATTAACTGATTAAGAATTACTTGTACCTAGGATCAAGGATTGCAGCAATAAAAATTAAGTTGTTCATCTTCTCAGGATCCCCCCAATATTTATCAAATTTTTCCTTCATCTTAATAGCCATTTGTTTGAAGGTGGTATCATCACCATCATCACGTTGACTCCAATCAGACAACAAATAATTTATACCAGCAATATCTTCGAAGAAAGTGTTGGAAGTAATATACTGAGTGCCAGAAACTTTTTTTGTGAGGTCAAAGAAATGCTTTAAGAAGGTTTTGAAATCTTTCGCATACACCCACTCATCATATGTTGGAACCCCATTCACACCCAAATCAGCCTTATAGGAAGGGTCCTGAAGTTCAAGCCGCTCAAATGCCTTTTCAAAACCCACGGCAGTCTCTAACATAAGATAAGTCGAGTTCCATCTAGTGCACACATCGAGAGATACCAAACATTTTTCTTCAACCTTGCTTATTTGCACACACTTTTTAAAGGTATTCATTCTTGAAGGGGAGCTTCTCACATACTTGATAGCATTACGAATACGGGAAATAGAAGGAGCCATTGTCTTTAACCCATCTTGAACCACAAGATTAATAATGTGAGCTACGCATCTCATGTGAAGATAGTTACCTTTCGCAAATGTACCACCGCGATTTTTCAAAGCACTCCTCATGTAGTTTATAGCTCCATCATTTGAACTAGCATTATCTACCGTAATAGTGCACACATTCTCAATGCCCCACTCAAGCAAGCATTTATCTAGTGCTTTTCCAATATCTTCCCCCTTATGACCGTCTACCAAACAAAAGTTAAGGATTTTTTTGTTAAGTCGCCAATTGCTATCAATGTAATGTGCAGTGAGAACCATGTAGTTTTGAAGGGTTGAAGAAGTCCACGTGTCGGTTGTGAGGCTAACTGTTTGATGAGAATCCTTCAAAAGAATTTTTAGCTTTCTTTTCTCATCTTCATAAAGGCGAAGAATGTCTCTATACATTGTTGTCCTAGATGGTGGATGGAACCGAGGACAAGCTTTTGACATAAAGTCTCTAAAATCTTCATGTTCTGAGAAGATAAAAGGTAACTCATCAACTATTATCATGTGAGTAAATGATGCCCTAACCTCTTCTGCATTGTATTGCCAAGGTACTATGCAACTACTTTGGCCATCTATACTACGTTGGAAGCTTAGTTCAGTTTGACTGTCGATCTTGGCAGGATGCTTCTTACAACATTTTGCATGAGAGACCAGTGAGGAGGTACCATTTTTTTGTGGATCACAGGCAAGGATCCGAGAACAATACTTGCATTTAGCCTTATTCCGGTCATTTGGTAGTCGTGTGTAATGGTTCCATATCTCTAATCTGGGATTCATTTGTTTCTTTCCATCTTTAGCTTCATTGGGACCAACAGCTTCATCGCTGCCCACATTCACATTCATACCCATACCCACTGACCCAGCAGCATCAATATTTGCAATATCATCTGACTCAGACATCTAATAATCCAAAAATGTAAAAATAGATAACCAATTAACCATTAACCAAAAATGCAAGATCTCTAAATTAACCATTAAGTTATCTTCAACAATGCCACTATGCAAGACAAAAATATAAAAAAGGTCTTAGTAAAAGATACCAGGCCATTTTGTACAATTACTTTTTGCTCTAACTATTAGGTCAGTTGTTTATATTCTTGCAAGATACAAAGGTGAAAAATGTACAGAATATAATGTCTGATGAACCACAGCAGTGAACAGCAAGCAAACCTGAATCATGTTATCCCTTGCTAAAAACGATAAAGCATATAGCAATGTGGGGTTCAAGTCTATAATTTACATCAAACAAAACATGCTCTTTATTAATTCAGAACAACAAAGCCCAGATATGCTTACAAACGAATTAATAACACCAATTTAAAGAAATAAGATTTGATTGATCCTCTTGACAAGAGCTTAGGGCCATAAGTATATAGTTTCACAGTAACAACCTATAGTGGATCTTTCACCCAGAACACAAACATGCCAGGAAATTGGTAATAGGCGATTTCATGGGGGAAAATGCAAGCTGTTGGTCATCTATAGACTATAGTAATGGCAAACTACCATATCCAATTAATCTACCAATTAATCCAGATCTGCTGGCAATGGCTTCCGTAGCATACTCATGAAGTCATCCCACTCTACCAATTAATCTACCAATTAACGAAACATAGAGAAAGCCAGAGCCCAGAAAGGACTTACTTCGCAAGATCCAGTTGACTCCGTTAGCACCGAAGGGCGAAGGAGGCGGAGGCGCCGGCGCGAGGCGAGCACCGCCACTTGAGGGGACCGGGAGGGGAGAGCACCGCCACTTGGGGGGGGGGGATCGGGGGAGCACCGAGCACCGGCAGGCGACGAGCGGCAGATCTGGCGAGCGGCGAGCCGACCGACGATGAGCACCGAGCACCGGCAGGCGGCAGCTGATCTGGCGAGCGGCGAGCCGACCGACGAGGCGACGAGGAGCTCCGATCGGGTCGAGAGGACGCGCCGAAGCAGATCTGGCGAGGGGCGTCAGCGTCGCCGCGTCGGTCACTAACTCAGTCTGGCGTGTGGCGTCTGCGCAGATTAGGGGCGTCCGCTCGCTAGGGTTATTGGCTTATTGCCGTGAGCCGTCGCGTCGCGCGCGCGCGCACGCCGGTGGCCGGGTGGCCGCGGCGCGAGACCGAGGTGCCGCTCGGGCTTTTCGGATTTTCGGTAATTTCGGTTTTTTCTCGATTTTTACCGAAAAAACCGAACCATATAAATACCCATTTTCTTGCTACCGAACCGAATACCGAAAACCGGTCAAACCGAGTTGACCGGTTCGGTTCGGTTTTTTCGGTACGGTTTTTTCGGTTCGGTTTTTTTTTTGCACAGCCCTAGCCACCATACACTGGATGGGGACCCTTCCTTCCTAATGAACAGTGGCGCTCCAGTAGCACCAGTGTCCTTAGTGCGTGCTCGGCCTCACCACAAACCTACACCAACTTCGCGTCAATCCAGGCGCCCTCCACACTATAGCACTTGTAGCAATTGGGTGCTCCCACCTTCAATGAGCCACTGTCATGGGATCAAGCCGGCTTCCTCTTGGCTATGAACAATCTGAAGCTGCAGACTTCCTCTCTAGGTGACTGTGTTCTTGACTCAGGACCTACCTCCCATATGACTTCAGATGCCGATACCCTAACCTCCTCTACCCCTTTCAATTCCACTAATAGTCACCGTTGGAAATAGCTCTTGCCTGCATATCACCCACACCAGCAATGCTTCTATCACCACTGCATATTCTCCTTTGCACCTCAATAATGTTCTTATAGTCCCTAATCTTGTCAAAAGTCTCATTTTTGTTCATCAACTTACGCGTGACAATTCCTGCACAATTGAATTTGACTCTTTTGATTTATCTATCAAGGACTCCCGAACCAAGAATGTGATTCTTTACTGCAATAGCGGTGGTGATCTCTACTCCATTCCATCACCATCGGCCACTACCTCTCCATGCGCTCCACTCGCTACAGCAGCATCTTCGACACTTTGGAACCATCGACTCGGGCATCCCGAAAGCGATGCTTCCACACATTTCCCATATATCTTCAAACCTCTATGTCATAAATAGGACCATACTATTTATCATGCATGTCAACTTGGCAAACATGTTCGTTTACCTTACTCTCAGTCTCCCTCCTGTACCCATGCACCTTTTGAGTTAATTCACGGTGATGTTTGAACCTCACCTTTGCTAAGCAATTTAGGATACACATACTACCGTGTTATACTAGATGATTTCTCTCATTTCATTTGAACTTTTCCTATCGTTCGCAAGTTTGACGTCTTAGCCACCATCATCTCCTTTGTTCCTTACGTTTACACCAATTCAATACATCCCTCAAATGCATTCAAGCTAACAATGGTGGTGAGTTCATCAATGACACCGTTGCACATTTCCTCCAGTCCAAAGGAATTCTCTTGCGTCTCTCATGCCCTTATAACCGCCCCCAAAATAGCAAAGCTGAATGATGCATTCGCACCATCAACAATGCATTATGCACCTTGCTAATCCAGGCCTCCATGCCGACATCCTATTGGGCCGAAGCTTTGTCCCGTGCCACATACCTTCTTAATCTCCGGCCCTATCAGCCTCTCAAATTCTCTACTCCTTTTACAATTCCTTTTCGCTGAATGTCACAATACTCACACCTTCGGATCTTTGGTTGTCTCTGCTACCCTAATATTAGTGCCACCACACCAAACAAACTAAAGCCACGCTCCATCGCATGTGTGTTCCTTAGCTATCCAACAGCTCACAAGGGGTACCGCTACCTTAACGTTGCAACTAGTTGCATTATACTCATGCTTTTTGTGAGCAACAGTTCCCTTTCGCCCAAGGATCGTGGACCTCTCAGGAGAACTCCTATGACTTCCTTTTTGACATGTATACTCCAGCACCAGTTTGGGCTACGTTGTAACCGCGTATATCTACGTCCCATTCTGGCCCAGTGCGTCGAATCCACGTGCATCTCCTGATGTGCCTAGGCTGACCCTCGTGCCCTTTGATGCAGCTCCCTCTCTGGGAGACACGACATCGACCTAGATTGCATCACCACTCGCAGCCAGGCCTATCCTCAGGCCCGTAGTAGCCCCTCTTGCAATACCACGTTTGGCTCCTGGTCCTCATCAGATGGTGACCCGAGCCAAGGCTGGGACAGTCAAGCCCATCACCAAGCTCAATATGATGACCGACCATACTGGGATTTATCCAGTCCCAAAGTCCTATCGCGGCATGCTAAAGGATCTTCACTGGCTCAAAGCCATGCAGGAGGAGTACACGGCCCTCATCGACCATAACACATGGTCTCTAGTTCTCCCTCCTACAGGCGCCAACATCATTAGCAGTAAATAGATTTTCAAACATAAACATCACTCTGATGGCTCCTTGGCCCGATACAAAGCTCATTGGGCCATCCACAGCTACTCCCAGCAGATGGGGCGACTTTGATGAGACCATCGGTCCAGTCATGAAGCCCTCCACCATCTGCATGGTCCTCAGCATTGCAGCTTCCTCCTCCTAGCCGATCCATCAACTGGATGTGAAGAAGGCATTGCTTCATGGAATGATTGTCGAGACTATTTTCTATCAATAGCCTGCCAGATTTGAGGACCCTTGCAGCCCACAACACGTCTACTGTCTTCACAAGTCTTTATATGGATTGAAACAGGCTTGGTATCAACTATCAATGGTTCGCGACATTCATCCACATAATCAACTTCGTCGCCTCTCAAACGGACTCCTCCTTGTTCAGCCTTCGTTGTGGCTCTGTATTAGCTTTCCTGCTCCTATATATGGATGATAGCATCCTCATAGCGTTGACATCCATTACAACTCCCGTTGAGCCACGATGCAAGCTTTCGGCAATGGATAGACCCCCCATTTCCAACCCGATAGAGTACCGGAGCCTTGTGGGCGCTCTTCAACACCTCACATTGACATGCCCTGACATCACTTATGCAATCCAACAGGTGTGTTTGCATATGCATGCCCCTCGGGAATCTCATTTTCAGTCAGCTAAGAGGATTTTGCACTACATCAAAAGGACATTGAATCTTGGCCTTCAGATCCACTTGTCTCAGTCACACACCCTCACCTTATACTCTGATGCGGATTGGGCAGGGTGTCCAGATTCTCAACGGAGCACCTTCGGCTATTGTGTCTGCTACAACGATAATTTGATCTCCTAGTCCTCCAAGAGGCAAGCCACTATCTCTCGATTAAGCGCAAAGGCCGAGTATCGCTCATGCCATGGCTGAGTGTTGTTGGCTTCATCAACTCCTCTTAAGAACTTCACTAGCCACTTCAGTCTACCACAATAGTCTATTTTGACAATGTTAGTGCCATCTACATGCCATCCAATCCAGTTCAGCACCGGCGCACAAAACATATTGAGATTGACATTCATTGGTCAGGTTCAGGTTCTTCATGTTCCTTCCAGTCATCAGTTCACTGACATTATGACCAAGGGACTATCAACTCAGCTGTTTCGAGATTTTCGTTCCAGACTCTACGTTTAGCTGCCCCACGATTCGACTATAGGGGGATGTTAAATATAGAAACCGAGTTATGTGCCACCGTCATTGGTGCCTCTCGTTAGAGCTGTTTCCATGTATATCCCTTCCTAGATTAGCTCTTGTAATCCCTATTTTTGTGGATTGTTTGTTGTACATTCCTGCTATGTAAAGAGCAATACAGGCAACGCCCAAAGTGTGGCGATTACAGCTCTTCCTCTCCTCCCTTTGTCACCCCCTTTCACAGTCATTTTAGTACTTAACCAACAAGAAACCACCCAACTCGCTTTTGAGTAGTAAGCTTTTGCGATTAACTTGACAACTGCAATAAGATACACTAATGATTAGATATAGGAATAAGTTCACATAACACTTTAACCTTTGCTCTGTCCAACACTTTGAACTATGAAGCAGATATTTAACCTCCCTAACTTTGTAATCCAGTTCAAATAACACCCTGACCCGGTTTCATATGATGATATTGCCTGCATAGCACGTTAAGTAAGTGATTTTGCCACGTAGAATAACATGCTGGCTAAGTTGGGTCAATGATATATGGGGTCCATAAGGGCTTCTCGCCCACCGATCTCACAGTTGTGCTTATTTCAATTATAGAGAGAAGGGTCCCACCTGCTATTCATTTAAACTTGACCAGTGTGCCATCCTGCGTGGTAAAACTGCTCGCTCATCGTGCTACACGGGCAATACCACCATCCAAAACTGGGTCAGAGAATTTTTATTAAATTGTATTGCAAAGTTTAAGATGTCAAATACCTGATTTTATAGTTTGAGATGCTGAATATACTTTCGAGCACAGATTAAAGTGATATATGGTCATTTTCCTTAGATATATAAGTGCATGCCCCAGCAAGTGCCGTGCGAGTAGAGCAGTAATTCCATGCAAAGCCGGTAGAAAGCGGTAGCTAGGTATTCAAGTCCATTCAATGGATGAACGAAATCTCCAGCTAGCGCGGGGGCATCTCCTCCTCATGGAACTAGCTAGCTTGCAAGCGAAAGAAAGCTACCGGCTTCTACTTCCCTACGGAGCACGGCTCCCGTCCCATCCATCTCCGCATCTCGAATGAACAGCACGCACAACCATGTCGATCCGGTCTCTATAAACTCAACCTACGACAAGCGGGATGTGTCCCGAGTCATGATCATCCATCGCAGCCAAGAACCTACAAGACCCGTAGGATTATTACATCCTCTAAATCATCGGAACGAATGCATGCTTCAACGTATAGATGATTCATAGGCGCAATACGACCTACCATTTATTAGGAAGGCTTATTTAAAACATAAAAATCTCATATAAAGGTCTCGCTCATTTGACTTAGTTTCTGGTTTCTATCTTATTTTTCACTATTTCTAAATTTTATCTATTTCTGAATTTTTTTACTTTTTTAGCTTTTTTGCCGGTTCTTTTTTCCGTATTCGTTTGTATTGTCCGTGATTGGTTAACATGTTTTTTCTATTTTTAAATTTAATTACGCCAAATAAGCAACCATTAGCTACAGTATAATTTTAGCAGCTATAGTGTAATTTCAATAGTAAATTATTTATTTTAGCAGTAATGAGCAGACTGAAAATAGTTCAATTCACATACGAAAAGTTCCCGTGCTCTGAACGGAACCCTCATGTGTTGCAGGTTGTGAGGGATGTCGATGATGGAGGTAGGCGCCACGCGCTCGCGGCCACCGAATCTGCGGTGCTATCCCGCCCGCTTTAGCGCTGAAAGCAACGGAGGCACACGCGACGACGGACGAGACCCGGCCCGATCGAAAGCCACCACACAAAGCAGCAGCAAATATTCCTTCCAAAAGCAACCGCTCGCTATTGGCCAGCACTGTGCATCGGTCCCAGAGATCGGCGAGATGCGATGCCCTATCGAGCTAACGAAATCGATCGGCGACTGGCCTTCGCTTTGCGCCTGACCGCCTGTGCGTCTGTGCAGCATGCGTGTGGGGTGTGGCCGAGATCGAGACGCCGACAAGTTGGGGTCGTAGCATCCATCGTACGTACAACGGCAACCAGAGGGAGAGGCTCCCATGAGCTGGGCGGTAGTGCCCCAAATCCCCTGCCAAATCTCTCGAGACAAAAAAAAAAAAGTCAAGCTCGCGTCTAGAAAGGCCTGGAGATATAAGAAGGGACACCGTGACAGACCGACAGTGGCAGTGCGGCAGGCCGGGCAGTGATGAAAGATGAGTGATCTGTGCGTTTTTTCCCCGTAAAAGACAGTGCCTGGCCGCGTCGTACGTAGCGCCTTTCTCGATGCCGGTACGGTAGTGGCTTTCGGTCTCGCATGCACGGCCACCGGCCTGACCTGACCTGTCACTGAAGCTTCGGCTGATATTTTGTGGGATACGTGGCTGGAGTGGGACGAGCCTTTGCCGTTGTAATGTACAGTCAAATATGGCCGCAAGAAGGTGATTCGTGAAAGAGTATGATTCGTTTTCCCTCTCTGTGGATGGTTTTTCGCCTCGTACTCGCTTCCCGCGACGGCGAGCGCTTCTCTACTTTCAACTCGAGCTTCAACACTTCTATTGTTATCTTCCAGTCGAATCGTGACGGCCATAAATCGACACGCTGCAGGCCTGCAGGGCGGTGGGTGAGACCCGTGGCGGACCCAAGATTTGAATCCAGGGTATGCCTAACTAAAAAATTATTATCCAATGTTGGTATAATCTAATACCACAAATAATCCTATTAACCATTTAGCATGGAAATGATCTTATATACCACAAATCCACAATCAACACAGGCAGAGCCAACATGCCCAGATAGCACCGCCAGCCAGCAAATTCTCACGGCCAAAACCAGAGCACCAATGCCAAAATATCCCACTGCCATATACCAATAGCCAAATCCCGTCTCACACACACACGGACGCTGAAGAGGAAGAGAGGGAGCGGCAGCCATGGCGACGCTGCCGCAGCGGTTCAAGCTGCTGGCGACGCGGTGCGCGGCTGGGGCGCCCAGCCCGTCGCGTAGCCCAGCTCCGTCATACGCCGCGCGCCCGGTACCGCTGCGCTTGCGCTGCTGGGCGGCAGAGCCGCGGCGGCGCGCGCGCTTCCTCTGCTGCGCGGCGGCGCGCGGCGCGGGCGAGCGCGCGCACGCAGAGGAGGACAAGAGGCCTCGTGGGCGCGCGCGCCGACGCTGCGCGGATCTGTTCGTTGCGTCTCGGTCGATCGTCGCCGCGCGGCGATGCGGCTGCGGCGGCGACGATGAGGATGATGAGGGCCATTGGTGCCGGCATGGCGGCTCCTAGCGGCCACGGAGGTGGCGGCGGGGGAGGGAGGAGGTTCGGTGCCGGCGGGTTGCGGAGCCTTCTGGCGGAGGCGGAGGGGCGGAGGCGGAGGCGGAGGCGGAAGCGCCGAGGCGGAGGCGGAGGGGCGGAGGCACCGAGGCGGACTGGCGGAGGCGGAGACGCCGAGGGCGCCTGGTGGAGCGGGTAGTCCTAGGCCTATATGGACTACCCGCTGGGCCGGCCACTGGGTGAGACACCCTAAAATTTCAATAGTTTTTGAACTTTTCTTGGAATCAGTTTGAACTTGAAAACCTACTCAATTCGAAAACCTTCGGCATTTTTACACTTTCCTTATTTGGCCTTACACCTCCCTGGTCGTTGGCGCCACCCCAAAAACCGCCACCACCCCTGTTCCTCTGAGCCACTCGGCTCCTCTCCGTTCGTCGTCATCGCACGGAAGGCTCTTGCCGCTGCCAAACCCAGCCAACCTGTTGTACCTTTGTTTGCTGAGCTCTGACACCGCCCATCAAAGAGCCTTGACCGTGTGCCGGACCAGTCAAGACGAGTTTGCCGCCGTTCTTTCCCCCTCTCTCACAGCCAACACCCCGCGCCATAAAGCTTGACCGCTGCAACTCGCCGATCGAGGAGACACTGAGGTCGAGGTGCCACGCCACCTGCCGATTACCCTTGTGCCACTGCGGAACCTCGCCGAAGACTCCCGTGCCCTCTCTAGCTAGCCACGCACCACCATCCGAGCAGAGCCTCCACTACTCTCCACTGCTTTACTGAGGCTATAAAAGCCACGCCGTGCCCCCAGTAGCTCAAACTGACCATGACTGCTCTCCCCCTCCCCTAACACCGGCCAATTTCGTCGTTGTTCCTCTTCAATCACTGGTAAGCCTGAATTCCCAATCCTGTTAATACCCTCACCAATTCTCAATTGCCTTTACCCCTGAGCACCATTGAGACCTCACGAACCCAACCACAACCTAGCCTTGGCCAGTCTAAGCCCCTAGAGCTCCGACTACTAGCTCCCCCACTCAACTGAACCACCCTATCGTGGACAGCTCTCCACATAGCTCCATAGCCTGAACCTCTGCTACCTTGACCTTCGTTATGTATCCGTGATGCCCAAATCACCTTCTTCCTCACCGAATAACCACTAGTTTGCTCATGTACCATGGACGACCGCTGGAGAGCTCCCCACACCATCAACCCTCCACATCAACCCTTGACCACCGTCGAGCCCCAAAATGGGTTCCCCTCACATCCTAGAACCCGTTCATACCCTCACCTGCCCTCTGAGACCACCACCGGTGTTGAAATTTCTCATCATTGTAAATCATCACTCGGGAACACTAAGCAGCGGGAGGAGAAAGACGTCCTAACAATAATAGGCCATGGGCCACACAGTAGCAGGCCGTGGGCCAAGCAGTGATAGCCCAAAAACACAAATCCAGTTGAGCTGTTTCACAGGCTGAGCCCATTACCATATAGCACTGTTCATCAACCCGACCCACATCCATCTAGATCCAACCTACTGCTGTTCCAAACCTGATCCGTTATAAACAGTGTAGACCTATACTGTTTAACCCGACCTATTGCTGTACAAACCTGTTACTATTCACCAAAACCCATTAAACATATATACCCATTTTGATCATTTGGAGCCCATTTAAACCAATTCCAGCTCCATTTCGCCAAACCAGACCCCGATAAAACCCAAAATCCATCTTTTTTTGGTTTTTATAGATTTTATTCCTTTTTATTTTATTTTTCCTAGCTCATATTCTTTTGAGCGCGGAGTTAATTATTCACTTTTTATTTGCACTAGTGCACGATTTCGCTGAGGAGTCTGTCCTAGAAGCATATCAAGACCCAAAAGATTAGAGCAAATTGAAGACTTTAAACAGCAAAGCAAATCACATAATTTTTATCATGTTAAACATATATCCTTTAATTATTTAATTATCAGTATTTTCATTATTCCTTATTTATGCACTATTACTTACTTAAAATAATTATTTAGAATGATATGATAATTTAGCTATGTCCTACCAACGAAAAAGCCTTGTCTTATTTGATGACCATATTCACCTTCACAATCCTTAGTGATAATAATTAGTATAAAATATACCATGGTAGATTAAGAAAATTTGAATGTTTTACACTACTAAGAGATTTGACATTTTGCCAATAGAATTACAAAATAATACTATGGTTAAGGATGAATTGTGCAAAGCAACGAGATGATTGGAATCTACGATCTTACCCTAGAGAGAAGGCATTGATTGGTTTAGTGACAGTGCCACAACGCACTGGATTGTTGGTTTGTGGCCGGTTGCCTCATTGGTGAAAAGTAAAGACTAGAATCTTATGCTGAGTAAAGAACATAGTAATCGTTCAACCATAAGTTTTGATTTGTCAAATCTGATCTAGTCTCAAATTAATAAAATATCTACAGGGTGTTGGGGTTCCAGATGTGGAATAGCCCATGGGTAAAAGGGGTGATATGGAATCAGTAAAATTATACTTAACAACAGTAGGATTGCACGGAGTCAGGTTGCACGTTTTTCGCGTTGGCTAGTGGAATGCTGACAATGTGTAGGCCTAACATATACCGGGTAGATGCTATAAAAAGAGAAGAGCACTGAAAGATCTTGTTTCCTCAACTCAGTCGTATGCTAAGATCTTGAAGTCCTTAGCACTGCAAGCTAACTGTAGCGGACAGTGGTCGGCAAAGGTAAAGCAAACGGGAAAATGGAAGTTATGCGGACAGAGTGATTCTTGCGAAGAACCAGCCACGTATTACATTATTTAAGGGCAAGTAAAATTGGGTGCTGGGATACGACTTAACAGCACGACGTGTGATGAACTTTGAACGTATCGTTAGAGAAACACAGCAATTCATTCCACCGAGCAAGGTTGTCACAATGGTTTGGCAGGTTACGGTGAGATCGGAGTGTCCGGACGCCTAGTCTACTAGGTGTTTACCATGACGACAGTTAGACGATAGTAATAAATACAAATAATACTTTATATGACTGAAAAATAAATAATCATGAAACATAGTAGCACAAATTATCTAAATAACCATGCAACAGAGCTCAGGGGTCTAAATCAAAAGAAATCCATTGAGGAAGGGGTCCAAATCAGAAGAAATTCATTGAGAGAGTGGTCTATTCGCAATTTTTAAGAACTTCGAGGACTAAATCACAAAAAAAAACCAAAACAATTCGCCCACTCCATTTAATCCCTTTACCTGCCCTGCCTGAATCAACACCCATCCGCGGCTGCTCTCACTCCACCTCTTCCGCCCCCTCTGACACCCCCCCCCCCCCCGGCTCGGGCGCCGCGGCCTCCTCTTCTGCCGCCTTGGGCTCGACCCGCCGCTGCCATCGCCACCTCCTCTCCTCTGCCCCACCAACGCGGCCTGCCTCCTCCTCTCCTCTACCCCCACCCTCCAACACCGAAGCACCAATGCCGCCTGCCTCCTCCTCTGTCGAATCTAAGCGACGTAGATCAGATTCGGTGGTGGCAAGGCTCAAAGACGACAGATCTGATGGTGATGAGGCCAGTGACAAGAGGGCGAACGCGGAGATGTAGCTCAGGACGGGGCCAATGCAGTGTGGCTCGAGAAGAGCACCGGATGAGACAACAACAGCGTGGAAAAAGTTGGCTGGCTCTAGATCTGAGCCAACAACAGCCATATCTACATAGGGAGAGCCAAAGGCAGCCACCTAGCTCTTCAACCCTAGGCGAACCATGCCACCGCCCCCAAAAAACTAACAAGAACGGCCACAGATTGCAGTTTTGCCCATATGGACCGAGGTCTAGGTCATAAGCCCTAAGGCGTTTCAGACCCAATTGATGCAAGATAACAAATTGGAACTAAATCCCCCAAATTCCCTAAGAAATCCCCTCAACCAAAGTTCCAACGGGAACCACAGAAAGAAAATAAATCAAATACATACCATGTACATCATATAAAAAAGCAGGAGCCGACTCTACCTGAACATAAATATCTGGTACATCCACAAGAACCAAATGTAATAGTAAAAGCATGGCAGTACTGGACTGCGTAGCATAAGACATATCATGTTAGGTGTTAGATCGGCAGCTCTTTTAGCTTCTACGAGCCAATTTGAAGTAGAACAGCAATCGGCACAGCTGATTTTTTACGAATAAAACAGCACGATGCCTTCATGTCCTTCAAGGACGATCAACACTTGGAAATATGCACCAGGCAGGAGCTGCTCGGTTCAAGCTTAACAAATGGAAACAAGTACCACTACAAACTGAATAAATGTTTTACATTGCCGGTGTGGCTTCCAACAGCACCAAACATAATTAACCAAAGTTACAAATCTGGACGACAAGCGGAAAACATCTCTCAGACCAAAATATCTAGATCTAGCACATAAGTTAAAAGCCGACTACCACACCTGACAAAAGTTACGAACTCACTAGTTAACTTCCCCTTTGCTGTTATGTTAACATAAAACCACGTTCATCTCTGAAACTAGCAAAATGATGTTTTCCCCCACAAAACCCACTGGCTTTTAACAAATCACCCGCTACCAATCAGCATAAAAAAGAATAGTCTCAGTCTGTACTATACCGTTATCACCAGTAACTGGCCGCTGAACAGTAGTGGCTGGTTCAGACTATTTTTGAACACTCCCTTTTAACTGCATTATCTGTCTCCATCCCTACAAATAACATGAATCAGACCTTGTTAGGTATTAGCAAATGCTTCTCTCCAATCCTGTGAGCGCACGTCACCCCTGTAGTTGTCCCAAGTCTTTCCTTCTCTTGTACAACCAAAGAGGAATGGTGATTCTTTTTTTTTTCTGCATAGCTAAACTAACATTTGCAAAGGTAAGAATGTACAAAGCAATTTTACAAAATCTGCACTTTAAAAGACAAATTTATATATACAGGAGAGAGGCATCTTTGTATAGCCCTGGTAGGCGAATCCACCAATGTTTTCGTTCATCCGAGTGACCTGAGTGGAGGCTAGCCTTCTGGACATGATTCCGCACCATTCAGTCATTCATTCATATAACTCGGTTTGCACCATTCTACAACTTTGAGTCCGACAGGATCATTGCTTGCCAGTAATCCTTGCAGCAACAACACCGGCCAGCCCACTTAATGCTTGTGCTTACAAGTTATCCAGATCAAGCAAACAAACGTTCTGTGGCCTTCCATGAGAAAAATGAACCATCTTGATCTCAGCTGCTCCTATCCCCCAGTCTCTTGTGGTTCATGGGTCTGTGTATTTCGCTTCCATGGCTTCTCTTTAGAAAGAGAGTCACGGGGGACATATACATATCCTTTTGGAAGGCGTTGGTTCTGTGTAGAAGCTTGATCAGATGTCATAACAAGCTCTTTTTGAAATGTTTCCCTCTGCTGCAAATCATGTGCTTTACACATTAGCATGGTGTAAGAAATAAGTTCAAACATGAAAGAGCAATACAAACCTTCTTATCTTTTGTCTTTTCTCCGGCTTCCAATTTCTGTAAGGCAGTAGCTGGTCTTTGCAGGAGTTGCTTGCCAGCAAGTGATCCCCTCTCACTCAACTTCCGTTTGAACGACATCAGTGTCTTTGAGCTATCAGCTGTGTTTCTCTCAGCATCTCTGTTATTAAGAGAAAACCTGATGGTGTTTTTCCCAGAAATAGTACTATCCACTGTGACATCATCAGATCTTTGCAAGGTTCCACTGTATGATTTGTTATTAACCGAAGTAGTGGCAGATTCTGAACTTGCTCCAGGAGCAAGGTAGGAGAAAACAACAGTATCCTTTGTTTTGGCAAGTATATCTTGATCACACAGAACTCTCTCTCTCTGACATAATAGACAATACATTAAATTAATTTATTGGTTTGCATAGGGAAATATCAAGATGACAATTTGTTGTCTACAGAAGATAATAATGGCAACAGTAAATTTTATAGTGAGTCAGTGGTGAAAAAGAAAAGCTGAAAGGTTATTTACAAGTGTGAACATCCACAGGATTGAAGCCAAGCCATTGATTGAGGGTGAACGTGACTAGGATTTTCTTTTTCACAATAAACACTAATGATTTTTCACAGCTACCAGGCTGCCTGCCTAATATCTCAGTCCAATCTGATCAATCCAATTTAACAAATCCCGCTTTCAACAACTGGAAAGGTCAGATTTTCCAAATTCTGGATTCACAACAGGCAGTAACCACTAACCACCAACCTTTATCAGTATCATAGCATTGGCCACACTCAGGATTTATTGTATGAAGTACTAAAATGTACAGGAAGTCCAAAAATAACCCCACTCTTTATTTTGAACAATGAACCGTTAATGGTTTATGTGCATTGGTAAAACCTCTAGAAGTGGAATGGGCCCCCACATTACAAAACTCAAAAGCTATGGAGCTAGATGCCAACCACGATCTCATAGCGATCAGCAGCTGGGTTCATTTTCAAAATAAATTGGGTAAAAGTGGTTATGATTTTCTCTAGAAAATCTTTTCAGTTTTGGGGGGAAAGGAAAGCCTACAGCACATCCGCCCATGTCCTTAACTCTCCCTAATTAGCATGAACACTCTTCATTTACCACAAAGACTGGTGGGTAGTTATCTTGTTCCCTAATTTCACAACAGGATAATATTGTGAAATAAATCTAAGAAAATACCACGCACATATAAGGTCGCTAACTGTCAGATACAGGTACAACAAAAGAAAATAAAAGAAATGCATATACTATCTCATAAATGAGTAATTCACGTATGATTTTCATCTATTCCTGTGAAGGAAATAGGAAGTGATTCAACAAGAAAATAACTAGATCAAAGTAGCTTCAAGATGTAGTTCAACTTTCAAGGCACCACACAAGAAGTAGAATGCTAACAGCTAGACATACCTTCACCTTTTCTCTCTTAATTATCCTCTCACACAAGAGGCGCAATTTTTCCAACTCAACCTGCAAAATGATAATCAATGTTCACTGAAAACAAAGGACATCCTCTGGACACATCTATCATAACATAGTTGGAATGACTATTGCCATTTAAATAATATAAAATAAAGAATGACCTCTGCAAGAAAGAAATACCAAGTATTCAAAGTACTTGAAACTTTTTATAGCAAATGAGCAAAATATTGTATTTTACCAATCAAATTAGGAAAACAAAGTATGTATCAGATATACTAACCCTCATCCTTTTCAAGCTTTTGAGTTCCTCAGCTCCATATTGTTTGGCATCAGCCTGCATGAATTTTGAAGAGCAAAATAAGATACAAAAAATAACTGCACCAAACACAGGATTGTCATACATAATAAACATTAGAATCAACAAATCAAAGAATATGCCACCAAGCTTGCAAATTGGATGTACAATTACACTATCCTCATCCATCCCCTTTCTTTTTCATCATTATGACGAAAGTATATTCACTATATTGCTACATTTAAGCTGTCACTTTGTTATATATGCAAGGCAGGGGGCCAAGTTCACGACCTATCATAATAACAGATTTATTTGCAGCATATAAGGAGAATAGTCAAATCCTCATCTTAGGTACGAGAGAGAGAGAGAGAGAGAGAGAGAGAGAGAGAGAGCTATTACTCCAAAATAGCTCTGATGCTACACTTACCTCTTTCTGATCTCTGCTGTGTTTGCTACAATATGCTTTGTGCTGCAACATACTACCGAACCCTTTTGTGTTCATGTAGAAACCAGCATGTCTAGCACAAGAAGGATGAAAAGTGGATTGGCAGTCCCCACCATTGCACTGCATGGCAGAAAGAGACAAACTTAATGAAGATTATAAGTGCTTGGCCTCTTCATGCTCTGAATTAGATAGAGGCAAAGATGATGATATACCTTTAGACACACGCCAACATTGCGGAGGCAGACACAGCAAGTATCTTTCTCCTTTACAAGGCTTTCCTGATACAATATAACAAGATTATGATAACACTGAGAAACAACAACAGCTTCTGATACTGAGAAACAACAACAGCTTCTGATTATATGAACGAAAAAAAAGAGGTTCTATTTATTCCTGAAAATGAAAACTAGGAGACACTGCAATGCTGGACAAAGAAGAGTACCATTCCATTGACCGGGCTATCTTGTCCTCTCACGTACGTGGTCGCCAACAACCACTAAGGAAATATTAGAAAAATTAAAACTCAAAAGAAAGTCATAAGAAAACAAAAGGCGATAACCATTTAAGTACCTCAGCACAGAAAGCATGAATCCACTGCCCGTCTGTAGTCTTTCTAAAAGCACCAGATGTGCCATGGCACAAACCACACTGCACCAAGAATAAATTTGTGCCATTGTAATCCAACTGATCGCTAGTGTTAGCAGCTTCCAATGAAATACCTTCACAAAGTTCACACTTCCAGGGGCCAGTAGAATTCCGCAGATTTCTATAGCAATCTATGTGGACAGCAGCCTGTTGAACAGATCAAAGTTAATAACACAATGAAACAAAATACTTCCAAACTCAATGAAATCCAAAGCACCTTGCATCTGGAGCAGACAAATATTCGGTTCAACACGGTTTCACTTCGCGTGCATACATCACAGTAGAGTGCATTTTCTTTTGAAATAATTGGCATATGAAAAATGCCGAAGTTATTATCTGGTGAAACTTTGCTGTTGGATGGCTTTGATGAATCCTTGGTCCGTGGCAATGAAGAAGTCCACTGGCCAACTCTTGAAGATCCAGCACCAAATTTTGGGGAACTCTACAAGTGTTGAAGAAATAAGATACATAGCCTCTCCAACACATACTAATTTGTTAATTGACCAATCAAAATACAGCAATAAACCTCTTGATTAGCAGGTGCTCCATCATCATTTGCTTCTTTTCTCACAGCGGAGTTACGAGAAGAGGCTGCAACAGCAGCTGCAGCTGCAGCTAGTATGGCCTGAGCTTCTTTGTGCCTCTTCTCTTTTCTCCCACGTTTCTTAGCTTCTCTAACATCACGAAGAAACTGATTGACAAGGATGAAGTCCCATTTTCTTTTACTAAAAAAATCCAACTCGCGAGAAAGATTCTGGACAACCTTTACTATTAAATCTTCTGCAAGATTCAAGTGTAAAGTGATTCAGAAAACTGAGGAAACAAAAACTTCATGATGGGGACAGATTCATAGACGTGTTGAAGCAAGAGGGGCATTGAAGTAAACGAGCAACAGAGGAATCAACAAGGTTTGATTATTCTGTAAACTCACAGGAAGAAGTGTAAAGGATACACAGAATAAATAAACAGAGAAAATCTTACCGTATCTGTGTTTCAGAACAACAGCATTGTCAAGCAGCCTAGTTTGTAAGTACACCATTTCTCCTTCTACTTCATCATCGGGAGAATGCTCAAGGATTCCTAAGGATTTTGCTTTTGAAACTTGATCTTCCACAGCAATTTCTGTTGTTTCCGCAAGTTTTATTGAGGAATCCATAGGCCTTTTCTCATTGGAAGAACATAATGGTCCTTCTAGTAATATTTGACAAAGGAAAATAGGTTCAGTTAAAGCATGGCATATAAAATGATTATTAGCATTTGAGAAACTATTAAGAATTTACCAGGATGACATGGTGCCTGCTTATTCTGCTTGAAAGTATGACCCCAAAGATGAGCCATCTTTTTCTTTATGAATGGATGAATATAAGAATGAGAATAATCAAAGCTGCATGAATCGAGACAGGGGTTAGCAACAACATCCAGGAGGGCCTTCTCGGTTCATGCAAAAAATGGGGGTTTGAGATTGAGACTAAATGAAGTAGATGATAAAGAACAACGGCAGAATAACCAAATTCAATCAGTTGAATTTTTGCATCTTACTTGAAACAAGGTTGTCCACGAACATGAGCTGTATTACAATCACGACGATTGCAGACGCCATTTTCAACTGAATTCGACCCATGTTTAGCATTATCACCCTGAGAAAAACACTGATCCAATGAAGAGACGTCCTCCTTCAATTCCAAGCCAAGTTCAGCCTTAGTCAAGTCATAACTTTTACTTTCAAGTGATGTACCTGTTCATAACATATTATAAGAACTCGAAAAATACTACAGTTTTGTGAATAATTCTGTCAATAGTTTTTCAAATAAAAGATAATTATTAAAAGCTAAAATTGTAATGTATATATGACAATTCTTTTTGCAAGAATAAGAGTTATAACCCTCATTTCTAGGCCCAGAAAATAAATGGTATAGATTTTTTATTTTCTAATGATTAATGTGAGAATTTCTATAACTTCGAGCAGCAATTTCACAATTTCTTATCATGTTTATGTATCAGATCATTTGAGCTTACTACCACAAAAAGAAATAAAATCACCATTAGTAGGAGGGGGGGGGAGAATATAAGGTTTACAGCGAAAATTTCCAAGCCACATAATCTTTACAAAAGGCTAGCTATGACTTCAATTGTACAATTTCAAATTCAACAGTTCCCAGGGATTTTAACTTTGCCCAACAAAGTAAAGCATGATGAGCAAATGTAATGCCTTCAATTTCACTTATTTTATTATGTATCAGATCATATGAGCCCACAAAAAGAAATGAAATCATGGCAATCCAAATATGATCATTACATTTACACCTTAAAAATTTACATCCACCGTAATCTTTGCGAAAACTAGCTATTGACTTCAACTGGAAGATTAAAAAATAGTTCCAGGACTTGAGGCTATATTTGGCATTGCAGTGGCTTTTCAAATACGTTGATATTTTTTCAAATTTTGGACATAATAATTAGTTGAAAGCTTCTTTTTTGGAGACCTAACAGCATGATCTTACTGGAATTGGGAATCTCTTGTAACTAACTAGATTACACAGCACAGCGCGCCACAGCACAACAACCACAAACTGGCTTTTTTAAATTTTGGACATAATAATTAGTTGAAAGCTTCTTTTTTGGAGACCTAACAGCATGATCTTAGTGGAATTGGGAATCTCTTGTAACTAACTAGATTACACAGCACAGCGCGCCACAGCACAACAACCACAAACTGGCCTTAGGGCAAGTTGGTCTACCAAGTAAACTACACTCTGGTGCACAAAGAGAACACCTCCATCTCTATTTGGACTAATCAAAACATTGTAAATTACAGGTTACATTGTATTCCGTATACATGATGATGTAGAAGGATAATATCTCAGGAAATGGCAACTGTTGGCATTGGTATCGCTATTTCTCCTGGAATGGAAAAAAGGGCAATGAGTTGCCAAGCACTTCCATTGCAGCAACAACTGGGAAAATTTGATCTTGTCCAATAAGAAGATATCCATAATAACCTTAAATACCCACAAATATAAATGTAGAACAACAGAACAGCACTGTCACAACCTTTGCAGTACTGCCGATAATAATAATAATACCGAACTTACCTTGTAACCTAGTTTGTGGTTGTAGTGATATATCATGTGGTTCAAAATAAACACAAAGAGAATGAGAAATACACACTTGCAAGTTGCGAATTTGCAACCATCAACATGCCTTTTAAAAATAAAATAAGGATTCCAAGTAAGCTAAGAAAATTAACAAAGTTAGCAGCAACTACATTATGATAAAATCAGTCAAGCTAGTACAAAGAGCATTAAGAGTTGTGTGGCAATTTGCCTCATTTGCTTTTGTAAATGAACAATTAACCAAAAGGAAACTGAATTTCCAGTGACTAATGCAAAAGAGAACAGAAGGATAAGGCAGCAAACAATGAAAATGCTCTCTAGGGTATAGAGATCATGCAAAAAAATGATATAAAAATTCAGTAGTAGTTCACCAAAAGATTTTACCTTCATTTTCATTTGCTATCTCCATGGAAGTACCAAATTCTTTATTGCCAGAAATGTTGTTCGATATCTGTCACAACAATGGGAATCAAATTACATCCATGATGAAATATTATTTCCTTAAGAACATAAAATAATGACAGCACAGCCACCTACTCAGAGAAGGTAACTTGGAGGCCACAACCTTAGCAAAATTGGGAGACACAAATGATGATGATGACAGAACTAAATGCCATCAGTTAGTTATTTCCTTAGTTGAACTCTTTGTGATGAAAATAAGAAGACGCCTAAAAAGCTAACACTCGAGAGAGAGAGAGAGAGAGAGAGAGAGAGCTCTGAAGATTCCATTGATCCATTCACCTACTACCAAGTGGACTTTGTTACATTTAAGGGTCAATAAATGTGTAATCGTTAATAAAATCTCATCTACCAAAATTGTTGTATTGTTGAATTTCAGATAATGTACTTGTCATTTAGCACAAAGCCACAAAGTAGGTCCTTAAAATCCTACACAATAAGTGGTTCACCACAAACAGCATACGCATATATCACCTAAGCCACTTGACCTTATGGAATTTGAAAGAAAAATCCAATTGGAGCAACTAAAGATATCTCTGTCCTTAAAAAAACCAACCAATAAAATTTCTCTAATTTGCATGTATAATCACTATAATTTCTCCAACACCCTAGAGCTGGCAGGAAAGAAGATATACATGCGCAAACATTGTCAACAAAGGTGGTCAGTAACTTTTAATGCCTGTTGCCAGATATTCCGGGAAAGGGGGCTTCAAGGAAACCATCATCCGCGCACTACTATTTCATGCTTGACACCAGTTCGGAGGCAAAGACACAAACAAAGCTTTACAGACTACTCAAAAGTAGTTTTTCTTACCAATTTTTCATGCTCTTCCTTTGAAGTATCCTTGCTTCCAACCGGGGACAAATCTCTAGTAGATTCTTTTGCAAAATCTTCAGCAGGGCAACACTCACGATCAGCACCTTCTTTAACCATCTTTTTGTTTCCATTTTGCAAAGGAGTTGCACATATTGCTTTGTTATTTTTCAGATTCTTGTTATTACCTTTAGATCTTGTTGGTGAGGGTTTCGTTACAGCAGGACCCGACATATCAACTGATGCTCCTTTGTCATCATCTGGAACCAATGAACTCTTCACACTGACGCTGCCTGTACCCTCAAACCCATCTAGTTTGTTATCTTGCACCACCACTAAGCTCCCTTTGAGAGTTCTTGCTTGAACAGCTGGTATATGTGCAGAATTTTGAAGCCACTTGATAATTTTCAACTTCAAACCATGGGAAAAAGTGGTAGTTTCACCCTGAGAATCAGAGAATTAGCAAAACAGCTCATAAATAAATTTGACATAGTAAGCATAAGCTATTTTCAGAGTACCACGAGAGCAGCTTCCAAGGATTCTGAAGAAATACCCACTTCAGATGCTATATCACCAACACTAACCTTGCCTCCGTCAATCAGCTGCAAATACAATATAGATATCAGTGCTATATTCTTAACACAAGTTAAGCAGTAAATGCCTGAGTCCTAACTGGACTTTGAATGAGTAGCAATTACCTTTCTAAGCACTACAGCAATCTCACCAGAATTTGTCATAAGATTCCCACCAATTGAGGGATGATCAGTATCCATATCCATGCTTTGAATTGCTTGGGTATCTGAACTTCTAACAGTACGGGGCAAAGCACCTTGCTCCATGGTCTCTACTTTGATAAGGTTACTGGTTTCATGGTTCATGAATTTGTCCTTGTTCCTGCGTGTGAATCTTAGTTTTGGTATCTTTCCAGTGATAAGGTTTGCTTCTTTTGGCCTCACTTCTGTAGGACTCTGCTCAGATACATTGTTACTTTTCTCTACATAGTGGATGTATCCAACTCCAGAATGCTTTGAGCAAAATGCTCTCAGCTCGACCTACAAAGGAACAAACAAGAAAAATCAACAGAAGCAACCTAAATAAGGCTAATGGCAACCACCTGAAGAAAATGATCTCACATTAGGATGTCCAGATTTTCCCCATATCTCCATTTGATGCTTGGACTCCCGTGCACATATAGGATGAAAGGCTGTCCGGCATGTTCCTGAAAACCACATGGAACTTAGCAAACTAGAAAAATGAGTAAATTGTACGGATAATTGGATAATAATCAAATGCTAATATTTCTTTAGCATGGTTAAAGATAAAAAGGTGGTATCAATTTTAAGTCGCACAAAAGTTAATGGAAAAAATGTCAAACATAACTCAAAACAGGAAATGTTTTTGTCACACAATATATCATCATGAAAAAACTTTTAAGATATAATTCACCGCTTTTCTCAATCTGTCCAACAGAGCTCAGGGTATTGGGGTATTTAAGACAATATTTCTCAAGTTAAGAACTTAAAAGCAGTCTGGAATCACTATCCTTTCAAGAGATGGACATCAAAATTATAAGAACTTCGTAGAGAACAAACAATGCATCATTGCAGGATGTACTCATTTATCTAAAGGCTCCCTCAGTCACATAATGAACAATGGTTGAAGGTGTAAGTCCAAGAATGATTAAATAAGTCAGCTAATTCTCAGGTCAGGTATCAACAAAATACTCCATGAATTAATTCTCTGATGATAAATGTATGAGGAATGTCCTCAGGAAGCACTGTAACTAGCGGGCATATAATCTACTCTGCTTGTAATATCCTAGCTCTGTAATTCTCGTCACAAGACCAATGACTAGTAATAATCATTATTTGTTCCACTGCCGCAGCCTAAAGGACAAATTTAAGTTACAGAACTGCTAACTATGGAAGCACAATTACCAATGGGGGCAATGACATCAAACAGAACAAAAATTAAACTGCGTTCATATTCCAAAACTCAAATGTAAGGGTGGATTAAATGTCCTCGATTGAGAAATAAACATCATAGAATTTCCACAAAAAATGTAGGAAATTTGATATTTTAAATGGGCCAAAACTTCCTTGCTTAAAAAAAGGACATGATAGATTTTCCACAAACATTGAAGGACATTTGGGATTACTGTACCATTAAAACTCAATAGTTAACAAGTGTAGACCTGTTGTCTTACATGACCAAATACAATTCTATCAAATTCCCATGATGCGCATATAGCAAAATACATTTACCGATTAAACGTCATCACAATATTGTGATGTGAACAAATCATCAACTAATTATACTACACGTCACAATGTGTCCTACAAAGTGTTTAAGAGCAGTTCTTGAAGTCCTCCATTAAGAAGAGGGATGCTTCCTATGGAAAGTTACCACCAGAAAGGAGCTATACTGCCCGACTATTTTAGCAAGCATTCTGTGCTCCAGCCTGATACAGCAGATTATAATGCTCAATTGAGAACAGCATTCTACACCTAATTTTGAACAATTATCTCTTCAGGCACATGTGAACGTACTGCATGATTTTTTGTCGGAAAAGGCTGATAAAAGCTGTTAGATATCTTGTAATTCGGAAGTGAAAACAGATATTTTATATATTGCTAAATAGTGATACAACATGAGACTGAAGTTCTTAAGCAATATTCTCTGCAATACATACATGAGAATTATATACTGTCACTCAAGCTCAAATTGTCATAATGGATACATAGGATAACAATACATACCATGGCTACATCGAACGCATGCACCATGCTTAACCTTGCAAATGTTGCACACCAGTTTCATCCGATTCTCTTGGACACTTCCAATATTAGTAACAGGTTCCATTGATTCCATGTCCTCCACAAGAACCTCTGGTGTCCAAAGACTGCAAAACAAGTGCACAAATTTTAGGCTGCCTCCATCTGCAGTTTGATTAGGCTGGCTTTTTACAGGTTTTAGAGCCCCTTTCTCCTTCGGGCATAGCAAACAAGGCATTGACAGCGTGCTGCCCGCATCTTTCTTTGATAACTGCTCTGTCGACTCCAAATACTTACACCAAGCACACAACCACAGGCCATCTGGCACAACATGCAAACCATAACACTTCTGGTGCACGGAAACCTTGCATTTGTTGCAATGAAGTATCCTATTGGACACCACACCACTCTCTCCCAAACAGCAAACATCACAGGTTGACACAGCCTCAGCTCCCACGTGCGGAAGCAGCACAAGCTGCTCTAAACCAGCATCCACACCTAAGAGCTTCCTCTTCTTGTTGGGCCGCTCTGAAGTGAGCACAAATCGCTCCTTTGCTCCTAGCAGCCAATTCAGTGATGTTCCAGCCTCATCTCCACATTTTGGCGACACAATGCCACCAATGCTACCAGCTTGCTCCATTTCCAATGGTGATTCCTCCCGTTGAACAACCACTTCACATATGTCCTGCTCTATGCTCTGCTCACTGCGCTCTCTGTTACTAACCAACTGTTGCACAACCACATCATGTATGCCCTGCTCAACACTTTGCTCGCTCCGCTCTTTGTTACTAACCAAATCCACACATTGCCCACTTCGCTCTTTGTTACTGACCACTTCTTCACCACCAACACCCAAGTACGAGCTTGTTTCAGCCACAGCCACGTCAAATGTCTCAACTTCGTTCACTAATTCCTTACCACTGCCCACAAATGGTATGACCATGCATGAAGCGAGCTCACCGTAGCTGAATGGGAACTTTGGCGTTAATATATCAACATCATCCAAGGTTACTGGCCTAAAATACGCCTCAAACTGCTCCCACACGCCTGCCTTTGCAGAGGGCGTTGTAGCTAGCTGTGGTGGATGCTCCCCAGCAGCCACATCCGGAGGTTGAGCCTTCTTATGCTTCTTCCGCCCGTCGCCTGGCCCTGCCCAGCTCACGAGCCGCACGGGCAACGTCGGAACCATCGACGCCGCCTCCTCGCCCTCGAACGGCGTGCGCAGGGACAAGGCCTTCCTGGCCTGCTCATACAGGTCGACGCCGATGCCGGGAGGCGCCCCCTCCGGCGAACCCTCGGCGCGGGCCATGTCCCCGGCGCCGGGGCCGCTCATAAAGCCTCAGCCGGGGAGGGGCGCATCGCCGCCGGAGCCCTCGGAGAAAACGGCGACGTCGGGACGGAGCTAGGGTTAGGGTTTCGTCTCGAGCCCGAGTTCCCTTTCGCGTCTGTTCTCTTTCCTCGAAATTTTCCGGCCCGACTTTTTCGCGTGGGTTTCGGATCCGATGGGGGAGGAGGGGCTCAGCGAGAGGGCCATGATATGGTTTTTGTTTTAAAAAAAACTGGTACTTTAAATGACTTTTTAGCATAAAGTTATATGCGTCGTCTGTTGTTATTTTAAAACATAAAGATAAAAACTATCTACTAAAAGTCATTAGCCATAGCCAAAAGTAATACATAATAGGTGGGTTCTTTTAGATTGATAGTTTATAGCTTAAATATTTGAATTCTGGTTGTTTATGAGAGGTAGTACACAGAGAGAAATAGTTGCATGTGATTTTGGGCGGTACAGCTGAATTCACTACACTTTTTACTACAATTTTTCTATTGACCCTGTATTAAAAACGTACTGTTTAAAAGACAGTTACTGTAGACAGTACAAGCATAAGCTAACTTTAAATCCAAAAGAACTCGCCCAATAGCTTCCAACTTTACTATTCTGTCTAATTTATCGAATACTTATTAGTTTCTAGATTAAATATATATAATAAAAATTTAAGTAAATTGTTATGTATTATGTAGTAAAAGTTTATATGGACGTTTTGGATTGGTCGTTCCTTGCATATAGATATAGCAACAAGGTCTTGGCAGATTATTATGTATAACATAGAAAATTTGTATGCACACCGGCAAATTTTAGCTACATGTGTTATATCTTGATGCAAGGATTTATGTGATGATTTGACTTACGTATGCAAAAGTTGAGAAGAAACCAAAAATCGTCATGATACACTAAAAATAGCTAGGGCCCAGGGCTTACTTATTCAATGCAAAATCTATTGTGCTATAAATATGAGTCTACCGTTCAAAACAAATATGCTTACTGCATTTAGATGCAAGTTGAGACAATAAAATTACAAATTATGATTTGGGTATCGTAAAGTGAAATTTAGATAGCTACCGATGCAAACATGTCAAAACATCTTTAAGCGCTTTTAGCTATATAAATAGCAGGGACCATTCTCCATGATTATTAAAGATATTGAAATTTCAGCGGGGCAAAAATGTGTGATGATAATCAAGGCCCATATTTAGATAGTGAAATTTTGAATTATTTCTATTTCTAAATGTATTTAGTTTATTCTTATCCAAAATGTCCATAATACATATACCATTGAACATAATACATAGAGCATATAATACAAAAAATGATAAGTATCCTGAACCTTTTTTACAAGGGAGATTTGTATCTATTAAAATTTAATGTACGATAAAGTATCGGATACAATATAAAATATGAAATATGAGGCCTCACGTTGTATGTCTCAGCAGCGGATTTTAAAATTTTATACGTAGCCGTTCTTCTCAATAGACTCCTGCCCATACGAAACCGTTCGAGCATTCAACCTCACCAAAACGTAAGCATGAAAGAGCAACCCCCCTCCCAAGCCCAACCCCAGAGCAAGCAACCAAGTGCAGCTCACACACACAAATTTCACTCACTGTTGAGAGGATACACTGACGAGCGAGTACATGCCAACTGATCGAACGGCCAAACCAGGCTGACATTTCAGAAAGACAAAAAACCACATGCATCGTCAGTATGCAGCGCTGGACAGGCAGACAGCACGGCACGGTGGCAGATCGATCGCTCCCAGCTCCCTGGCTTGGCTTCCCCCAATCCCCAGCCCGACCTCCCGAGCGTCGGACCCGACGACCCCACAAAGCGCACGGCCAAGCCACCCGCGCCGCGCCGCGCCGCGCCGCGCCGATGCCATCCAAGCGGCCTTCCCCGAGCGCCATGGACGCTGGCGCGGCGGCCGCCTCCCCCTCCCCTCCCAGGTCGAAGAAGCGCTCGTCCCGCTCCAATCTCCGCATGGACAACGACCGCCCGGAACCCAACCCTAGCTCCCGCGGCTCCCCCGCCGGCGCCTCCTCCCGCAAGAGCGAGCGCAAGCGCAGGCCCCGCGTGTTCACGGACTCTGCCGCGCTCGCCGCGCTGACCGCGCCCGCGACCGCGCCCACGGGTGGCGGAGTCCACGGCGCCGTCCAGAAACTCTGGAGCGACGCCGACCAGGTGGCGCTCCTCACCGGCGCCGCTGGCTTCCGCGCGCGCACCGGCCATGTCCCGCGCCTCCTGGACATGGGCGCGCTCTTCGACTCCATCAGGGGCTCCCTCTCCCCGCACCTCGACCAGGCCAAGGTGTACTACAAGCTGAAGCGGCTCAAGAGCAAGTTCCTTAACGCGGCGCCGGCTACGGCCGCGGGCCCGCACGACCGCCTCGTGCGCGACCTCTGCAACAAAGTGTGGGGCGCCCACCTCGTCCCGCCTGCCGAGGACGACGCGGAAGCCGATGAGGGGGGCGCCAACGAGCGGCGCACTGTCCCAGACGCAGCAGCCATGCTGCCGGTAGCGACTGAGGTGCTTGATGGGTACTGGAAGACGAATGGTCGAGCACTGTCCGGGGTGTCCCTGGAGAAGGGCTTGTCACTACTAGGGACAGAAGACGCGAGATCGGTTGAAGCCAAGTGGAGGCGGCAGCTTGATGCAGAGGTGCGTACACAGATGCGGCGGCACGATCTGGCTAAGGAGGTCTATGGCTTGCTCATTGACGCCATCAAGGGCCTCGGGCCTTAGCTCGGGTATGTCTGTCTTCTGTCGTGTTGCATGTGGTCTGTAGGAAAATTTGCTATTTCCTTCACTAGTCTAACTTCTTGCTGGGTAATTAGTTTACACTTGTTGCTCATTCTATAATCTAGTGTTTGGTCAATTACAGTAGAATTTGTACAAAGTTACTTGGCATTTGAGTATGCTTGCTGGTTATTGGAATAATTTGTCGAAAATGATAACACGATTGTGTGGTCTGACTTCTGTTCACAAGGTAGTTCCTTTCCATTAGCGAACACATACTGAAAATTTCAGCAATTATGCTCCCCTTTAGTGCGAAGAAAGTAACATCTTATCTGCAAAACTGCAGAAGAATTGAGCTTGAGCAAGCTAAATCAGCTTGATTTCTGTTTGTTTAGTTGACCAAGCCTAGAGAATTGCATGGTTCAGGCTGAGTTAACTATTCACTTTTTAGTTTTTACGCACTGTTAGTCTTGTGATTTCTGTCCAGTATTGGATAATTTGGAGAATGAATACTACTGTGAAAAAGGGAATTTGAGAAGAAAGACAACCCTTAATTCCGATGTATTGTGGAATTATGCACATCTGTGCGCGCGTCTAATACTCAAATACAGCACATGCTATAACCATACCATGACAATCTCGAGTAAGCTGACAGCACTAACAACCAAGCCAAGGAGTAACTTTGCTTATCTCTCATTGAGATTAATCGCCCGGGGGGGGGGGGGGGGGATTGATCCTGATTGGTCACAAGCCAAGGTTTTTTTATGTGATATCAAAAAAGAAGAATGAATTTACAAAAATACATATATAATAAAGTGTGTGCTCCTGCTCCTCTAGTCATTCAAACTACCCATGATATGAAGCATGTTGCCATGCATTTCTTAGGAAACAGTGGGGTCTAGTGGCTGTATCCTAGGCCAACTGGGAGGTCAGGTTCAGATACATGCATGTGAATCCTGTTAATCTATATTTTTCCCACAGCACCAGTTCAGTGCTTTACAATTGCTGTCACAAAGATAAAAAATCTTAGGAAAATTTTCTACTTTAAGTAAACAGCGAAGAAACATTAGAGAGGATATTGATGACACAGATTGTTTACATGTTTGAAGTGATATGAGTTGTGGTGATGGGGAAAATGAGACAAGGAATACTATGTAGTAGATAGTGGTACATAAAGGGCTTGCTAAGAAGGAAATTTCAGTGCTAGTATTGTAGTTACCTTGGATAGTCATATTCGAGAACTGATGGTGTTATTATGAAGAAATACCAGATGAGGAAGACTTGCTCAGGACAGTTATATTGGCACTTGATGTTCCAAAAGCACTTACAGGCTACAACAATATGTTTAAAAGGATCTTCAGCCCAGAAGTTACAATATTTGTTGGAAGGAGCTATGGAATATACCTGATATGGTATAGTTTTGTGGTGGTTTTCGGTGGACTGAGAGCGGAGGAAGAAGATGAAATCAAGAATCGGAATTAGACCATAGAGGGTAGTGGGGAAGATCGTGCTCGCCCTCGTGCGCGTGATGGACGTTGTGTCCAGCCAATGTAGAGGCTCCGAGATGCCTGACGTAGAAGATCATTCTATTGCTTAATCAACTCAAGTTCAGCATATCCTTATATATAGGATTTGGAACAATCCGACTCTGACTAATCATATGTAACCGATTCTACTAAGCAAACTCGGAATCCTAACTAGTATCTGACTCTTATATTCTAACTTGTAACAACCAATGCTTTCCTAACTAATATCTTTCCTTCTAAACCGAAACCTGTTTTTCTCGCCGCCAACTATAGCGCATCATGATGTGAACTGTAGCACCTCATGCCTTGCCGGTCATTGAACCATTGCCCTGCACTCCCGGACTTTCAGCCAGTGCAGACTGCCGATTTGGAAATCTTCTAGTATAATACTTCCCCAATAAGAGTAAACAACATTTTCCCCCTACTGCTGAAACAACTCATCCTCGGGCTGGAAATTAGGGTATTGCTCACAAAATTCAGGAAGAACCCATGAAGCTTCAGATGGCGGACAATCCTTCCACTGAACCAACACCTCCCAATGATCACGATGAAGACGAGCACGCCGAACTAACAAGGGAGTTGGAATAGCTCGGCCATGGTGAGTTTTAGGCAATGGAGGTATTTCAACAAGAGGATCACCATGGAAGGATTTAAGCAATGCCACATGAAAGACATTATGAATGTTACTGAAGACGATACGCCATGGAACCAATTTGTTCGATGATATGAAAAGGTCCATAGAGTTTGGGAGCCAATGTGGGTATAACACGATCATGCAAACATAACCAAACCCATTGACCTACTTCAAACTGCACAAGTGCACATCCCAATGAGAACGATCATGTTGTTGCTTCATGACGGCTCGAGCTTGCAGCAACCATTCACGTATTTCTGCCAAAAACTCATCACAATCGGTCATTTGTTGTTCGACAGCAGTCACATGAGTAGCACCTGGTTCAGTAACCAACAAAAGGCGTCATGCAAAGAGCAGTTTGGTATGATGAATTATATAACAATATCCGGCCCATGGAAGCCACTGCACCCACTGCTTCGGACGATCACCACATAAACACCTAAAATACATGGTAATGATGTGATCAACCACCTCTGTCTGACCATCGGACTACGGATGAAAAGCCGAACTGAGATGTAATTGTACTCCGGCCAAACGAAAGAGTTCTCGCAAAAAAAATTACTTGTAAAAATTGGATCATGATCATTCGAAAATTTGTCAACAAAGGTCAAAATAACTGATTTGCCATGTACCTTTGGCAATCCCTCCACAAAATCTATTGCAATATCAGCCTAAACTGATCGTGGCACTTCCAATGGCTATAAAAGTCCCCCCGGATGAAGATGCTCAGTCTTATTACGTTGGCACACTGAACGCCCTTTAATAATCTCTCGCACCAAGCGTGGCAAGCTAGAAACGTGGAAGTGTGCCCGCATACGGTGTAAAGTTTTATGAACTCCTTCATGTCCCGCCCCGTGAGTATCTTCAATACTTGCTATAAAAGAGGAGATTCTGCAAGTATGAAAACTCTACCTTTATGCAAGAGAAGTCCATCAGCTACCGACCACGATGAACCTTCGTTGTCAGCAAGCACGCGATCCCGGAAAGCCGTTAGCTGCTCAGAAGAAGTTATTTCTTGCCTCGACTGGTCAAACCATTCAAATTGGGGCCCTGAAATTGCATGGATCGCTGCTTCCGCGTCGTCACAACGTGAAAGAGCATTAGTTGTAGTATGTCGACGGCCCAGCCTGTATTCCATTGAAAAGTCATAACCAAACAACTTGCTTACCAAATGATGTTGCGGAATGGTTGAAAGTCACTGATCCAAGATAAATTCGAGACTATAGTGATCAGTTCGAATCAAGAAAGTGCGTCCCCATAATTACGGCTGCCAATGTCAAACCGCCTTACCAATCCAATGAGTTCTCTTTCATATACAGCTAATTTAGCATGTTGAGGAGCAACCTGTCAACTAAAGAAGGCAATGGGCCATTCGCCTTGATGTAGAACTACATCAAAGCTGGAACCGGAGGCATCACAATCCACTACAAAATGTTTGGAAAAATCCGGCAATTGCAAAACCGCTGCTGAAGTTAGGACCAACTTTAAGGTCGTGAACACCTCATCTGCGTCTGTGGACCAAGGAAACACTTCCTTTTCCAAAAACTTCATGAGAGGAGATGCTACCACACTGTAATTTTGAATAAATTTCCAGTAGTTACCTGTCAAGCTGAGGAATCCGCACAAAGCTCCCACTGAATTTGGCGTCAGCTAGTCCAAAACAGCCGATACTTTGTCTGGATCCATAGCCACACCTTGGCCCGAGATAATATGACCTAAATAGGCCACTGATGTCTCACCAAAATAACACTTTGATCTTTTGAGAGCCAGCCTGCGAGACCGCAACACCTGAAATACTGCCTGAACATGCTGTAAATGTTCTGACCAGGAGGCGCTATAAATTAATATGCCATCAAAGCAAACCAAAACAAAGCGCCTGAGGAATGCTTGGAGTATCTCATTCATGAGAGTCTGAAAAGTGGTCGGAGCGTGCGTGAGACTAAAGGACATCATCAAGAACTCAAAGTGTCCATGGTGTGTTCGGAACGCCGTCTTCTCAATATCATTCGAATGCATGCGCACTTGATGATAACCACTACGCAAATCGAGCTTCGTGGAGTAGCATGCCCCTTGTAATCATCGAGAAGCTCATCAACCACTGGAATCAGAAATTTATCCTTGACGGTCTGTGCATTCAAAGCACGATAATCCACATAGAAATGCCACGTGTCATCTTGTTTCTTCACCAGCAGAATAAGTGGAGAAAATGCCGACATGCTTGGACGAATTATGCATTGGACAAGCATATCCTCGCATTGTCACTTGTTCTCATCCTTGAGAAGATGTGGATAACGATATGGTCGCATTGCCACAGCTACTGTACCTGGTGGTAAGTGAATTTTATGATCCTGTCGCCGCTCTGGAGGCAATCCTCGCGGTGACTCAAAAAGGTCTTCAAATTCCCGTAACAAATCAACCATAAGTTCTTGTCCAATAATGCTGAAAACACATAGAATAGCCGTTGTTGCACCGATGCCATGCCAGATAACGTGATGATCAGCTCGCCAAAAGGACATGGTAAGAAGCTCAAAGTCCCAGAAGATCGGCCCAAGAGTACGGAGCCACTGAACTCTGAGGGCGACATCAAATCCACCTAGTAGTATGGCAAAACAATCCACTGAAAATTCTTCCTTGTCGATGACCAACAGCACCTAAGGACACAAACCAGCACAGGCTACTGGATCGCCATTAGCCACAGCCACCTGCATGCCTGGGCACGGTGAAAGAGCAAGGCCTAATCGGTGTGCAGTTCCCTCATCAAGGAAAGTATGAGTAGAGCCGGTATCAATGAGTGCCCGTAGAGATTGACCGGCGACTTCCACTTGTAACTGCATGGTTCGGCTCGCACGCACAATAGTGAGGGCATGCAGCGAAATCTCCACCTCAGCTTCGCCTTCTGGTCCTTCTTCACCTTTGTCCAACTTGAGCAAGTAGATGCCTTTCATGGAACGCCTGTGATTTGGTCCAAATTTCTCTAGACAATTGTAACAAAGTCCTTTCGCACGGTGTTTAGCCATCTCGGTAGCAGAGAGACGCTTTCAACGTGTCTACGGTGGTATGGCAAGCAGTGGAGGTGCTGCCGCTGCAGCCGCGGGGGGTACTGATGTTGGGGCGGGATTGGGCTTCGGGACTGATGGTGTCGTCAAACTTGACGGGGTGAAGGAAGCGCATGCCGATGACAAGGGCCTCGGCGCTTTAACTTCAACCAGCTCTTTTGCCAGCCATTGCTTGTAAGCTCGAGCTAGACTCATGGCAGCCTGAAGGTTGCTTGGATTTTGCAATTCGACGTCTGTACGCAGAGGCTTTAAGAGGCCTGCCGTAAACAGCTAGACTTGCTGAAGTGGAGATAACGGCTCTATGTGGCACAACAAAGCCAAGAACTGCCGTTGGTACTCTTCAACGGTACCCGGCCACCACAGCTGCGTGAGCAAGGGGTTGCTTCGGATTGGAGGACTGAAGGCCGAAGCGCATGTTGATGAAATCAGTGAAACGGACCCATGAAAGTATGTCCTTATCATGTTCTAGCTGATAATATCATTGTTGTGCCACGCTCGTTAAGTGATAGGCCGCCAAACAAACTTTTTCCTCTTCTAAGGTGCGTTGTCCGTGAAAAAATTGCTCACATCGATTGAGCCAAGGCGACGGGTCCTCGTCTCTCCCATAAATTGGAAAATTAAGCTTGTGATATCGCGGTGCACTTCTTCTCTCCTCCGTCTTGTCCCCCTTGCTGAGGGAAGCATCCAGCGAGTGGTTCTTGCCCTTGGAGTCCAGGAGGCTTGAAGGCGCACCATTGCCTCCCTGCACCCTGCTGCAGCTGTGAGTTCGCATCATGGTCCAGGCTTTGATTGTGTTTGATTTCACTAATGTCTTTCATCAGGATGGCAATCATCTTGCCGAGATCCTCAATAGTCTTCGGCTCCTCCATATGAAGGGTGGAGGTAGATGGCTCTGCTACCAAATTGATATGGGATAGCATTTGTGGTGGTTTTCGGTGGACTAAGAGCGGAGGAAGAAGATAAAACCGAGCATCGGAATTAGACCGTAGAGGATAGCGGGGAAGATCGTGCTCGCCCTCGTGCGCATGATGGACATTGTGTCCAGCCAGCGTAGAGGCTTTGAGATGCTTGAGGTAGAAGATTGTTCTATTGCTTAATCATCTCAAGTTACAGCATATCCTTATATATAGGATCTGGAACAATCCGACTCTGACTTATCATTCGTAACCTATTCTGCTAAGCAAACTCGGAATCCTAACTAGTATATGACTCTTATATTCTAACTTGTAACAACCAATACTTTCCTAGCTAATATCTTTCCTTCTAAACCGAAACCTGTTTGTTTCTCCGTCAGCTGTAGCGCGTCATGACGTGAGCTGTAGCACTTCATGCCTTGTCGGTCGCTGAACCATTGCTCTGCACGCCCGGACTTTCAGCCAGTGCAGACTGCTGATTTGGAAATCTTCTAGTATAATACTTTCCCCAATAAGAGTTCATAACAATTTCACAGTTTTTCCTCTGGCTTACCTTCATATTTGTACGGCGTCCACCTCTATCGTGACTGCAGGTCTGCAGCAAATTTTAGAACACCCTAATGAGCTCTCTTGCAATATCTGAGCTGCTGAGCCGTGAGCACCACATGAATAGACCAACTCTTCTCATTCTTTGCGTCTGCTTACACTGTTTGCCATCTGTAGTACAGTTGCTTTCTATTTTCATCTCCTTTTAGAGCAGTATTTCAGTTTTCTTTAATAGAAAACATTGACTATTGATTTTTGCCGACCTCATTGTCTATCAAAGATTTGATCAGCTTTGGTTGACATTGCGAAATTTCTCATATCTAGTTGTTAGAGCATAATGCATTGTTTGTGGTCCTTAACTCCTTATTTACAAGCCATGTTGTTTTTGTCACTTTTAACACTATAAAACATGTCCTGTGTATGCGCATCTGTTGGATATTTCAGGATACTGTGGCAGTCAAATTTGTTGAGTTCAGCAGTTCAGTGCTGGTTGCTGGTTAGGTTATCTATGTTTGGTAGACAAGTCTTAGAAAGGATCTGTGTAGACTTTGTTGTACTTTCAGTATCTCTTCGTCCTTTGTCAGTAACTCATTGTTCTTGAACAGAGCTGCTACTAACCAACATTCGTTCTGCAGGTACAAGTTGATGAGGTACACAGAGCTAGCTACATAGGTGCAATGGCTTTCTTATAGGCCAATCAAACCATTCTGTACTCGGCTGCTGACTGACAAAGCCCTAACAAGTAATAATCAGCGTTGACATGCTGTAGCTGTACACCCTCATCCTCATGATTGTTTGTTTCGTCTAATGTCTGTATCAAATACTTTTAAGTTCATAGGTATTGCTCTTGCTACGCACTCTTTAGATTTAGATGTGAAAATGGTTTAGATGCTCAACCTATTTGTAAATTGTTTGCTAACTTCTGTATCTGTTGTGTTAGCTCTGCATTTTCAACTGCAAGAATCCAACGTTTCGATATTCATTGCTTAATGGTGTGGTAAAAACAATGTGCTTAATGGCAATTATGTTTCCTCAGCATACCATTTCCAACTTCCTAAACGAATCATTCATTTTGTAAAACTTGTTACACACAAAATCATTGCTTAAGAACATCCATTTTTCCTTCAGAGAAACTTGCTCAGAAATCCTTATTCACTCCACAAGATTATTCCTGTTACACACAGGTCCCCCCAAAAGTTCTGCAGATGAAGCAGCATGCTTATAGCATATAAAACAACATGCTTAAGTACGTAACTGAAAGAACGCAGTGGCTTCTCATGGACCTAAGATTAGGCTAGTGAGAGCTCTCCAGCAGGGATATTCCTTTTCACCAATTTCTCCCATGATTCGTTGGTTTCTTGTATGATCTTCAGAGCATATTCCTAGTCAAGAAAATGAAGGATACCATCAGAATGCAAGAATATCCTGCGTGTTTCAGGATAACTGAAGAAGTTAAGATCAGGCTTACCTTGCTTGTGGGTTTGTTGCCAAGACCAAATCTGTTGGCAGGCTTTCCATCTGGTATCTTGTAGTCTCTGAACCAGTCTCTGATAGCAGTCAATGTTCCCTGAATAGGTATCGTAAAATGTTGGTCAAAATAATTGTAAAACAAAGAGGGGTGAAAATTAACTGCATGTGCAACCTTTTTTTCTTAATGCTAACTGTGGAATTAATCTGAATTGCGAAAGCTATGATAACTTACAAACCTTCAAGAGAAAACCTAACAACCACAGACACGAGAAAGCTTCACAGAAATGCATTAGTGATTGTTACAGAAATACAAAATTTGGTCTATGCTACTTATGTTTTGTGGCTTTTAGTTTTTGTCATTGCTTTTTGCATTATTGGTTTTATGCCATCGGAATTGTAAACTTCTTTGGAAAATGCCACTCTGATAAGGTCAAAGCCCTTTGACCAAGCCAAAATGACCTTTATGCCCTTTCCAATTCACAAAATTGCATTGCATTAGTTGCTGCTGCCGCATGAGATAAAAAGATTGGGTTGAAATTCCAAAATAGAAAGGAGAGAGAGATGGTTCATGGGAAGAACATGAGGGGGAGAAGAAAATGGTAAGGGTAGTTCTGGCATTTTGAGAAAAGTTTGAGTCACTAGTGGCATTTTCAAAAGAAGTTTGTGATTCTAATGGCATAAAACCAATAAGGCAAAAAGCAATGGCAAAATACAAAAGCCCGAAAATATTAGTGGTATAGACCAAATTTTCTCTACAGAAAAGCATGTGGGAGATGACTAGGATTGAGTATCATAGCATGAGTGCATTATCTGTTTTTTCAATGCCATGAATGTAAAGTAAGTTTGCTGCAAAGCATTTGTTTTCAAACTACTTAGCTGAGGTCAAAAAATAACAACAGAAAACAGTGGTTATATTATACGGGAATATCCTACTTTCAATCAAGGAGATAGGCAATGGATACCAAAGGAGAACAAGGACAAACGCTAAAAGAAAGGGACAAGGACAGCAGTCATACCGGAAAATGCTTTTCAACATCATCTACGTCATTCACAAGAGATGCTTTGGGGTCATCCAAAGAAATGGTCACAATTTTCCAGTCAAGCTCTCCCTCGTCAATCATTGCTAAAGCTGCCAATGGTTTCACCTTGAGAACATCCCCAATATTAGCTCGTCTTTCACCTATCTCAACAACATCAACTGAAAAAAAAGTCATTAGAAAGATCGATTTGGAGTGGCTGAAGCTAATACAAAAACTATGTCTATCCAAGGTAACAAAAAAGAAAAGTGTACTACCAGGATCGTTGTCTCCAAGGGCTCCTTCAACTTCAGTATTTGCAAGAGTCGGGTTCTCCCATGTTTGGGGAAATAATCCATAATTCCAATTAATATTGTACCTGATGTAACAGATAATGTCAGAAACAGCCATGAACTAATTTATCAACAGGACCAATAAAAGTGTAAACTCAATTGCCTTGCTAACAAGAGGGGAAGTTTCACACTTGAAGCTTTATAAAATCCAGTAAGAAAAATGAACATTTCAATAAATATGCATACTATCATTTTCAAAAGGATTCAAGTCAAAGCACAATAGAACAGCTTAAGATTGCTTTCATCAAGAAAATAACCTAAAAGAGTCAACTACGAACTTGAAGTTGAATCAATTCAACCTGCAAATTGTACGACAGTAGGTTTTGGTGGCAAAAGTAAGATAGCTAAATGCGGTTAACAAAAATTCAACTGTAGAGAAGATTCAAGATTCTTTAAGAGCACTCTCAGATTTGATTTCATATAAATCTAAAAAGAGTATATCTTCACAAGATCTGCTCCTTAAGATGGGCATATCACAATAGGGAACCAAAAAGTCTTAAAGGTGATCCCACTGCCAAGCATGGCAGAATGCAAAAACCTTGAAGGAACCCTAAAATAAAGCATATGATGGGTACTACAGTCTGATATTGCCAAAATCCAGTCAGCACACCTTTCTGCATTGAAGTAAAGCAGCCCCCAAAAAAACAAAAAAACGCACTGACACAACAAGAAGGCTATCTCCATCATCATTTCCGCAATCTACCACCAAAAAAACACAAAGCATAAGTTTCTAGCTTGAAAAGAACTACCATTCTCCCCTCAAGGATTTTGCCAGTACATATAAAAAAAAAACTTCACACAGTTACCTTTTAATTAAAAAAACCCAACCACCATTAGATCGTGCAAACTTTGCCACTCGAAATACAAATTGCCACTATAAACTCGCTCTGTGTATATTATCTATTGTGACAAGTAAAGATCATGCAAATGTCCGCACTACATATTTGAACAGCTTAATCACAAGCATTCCACCACAACACTTCAAATGGTGCCACTAAAATCATTTAAATGAACTAACAGTATAAATGAAGTGTTGGTTCTTCATAATGCTACTTCCAAATTGAACTACCAGGACGAAGTTGTCCACAACTATTTCCGCAAAGTATCACCCATAACCAGAAGGTATGCAAACTTTGTCCCACACACACAAACAAAATCTTCATATTTACATAAAACCACAGCAAACACTGGTCAACCAGACAAAGAGACGGATCTACTCAGCAACGTTTCCATAATCTCAGATGTAAAAGTGAGAAGACTGTAAACATTTGACAGAAGACCAACAATAATTCTCTGAATTCCACCTTCAAGTAAAGAAACCAAATTATCAATTTCAGTAACGAGTCAAAAAGATTGAAATTTACCAGCTAAACTAAGGAATGCGCCAATTCGTGAATGAAAAGGTTGCAATCTCCCGCTAAAATTCTATAAAGCATAAAAGCACAAACTTTGCAACTAAAAATCAAAGGTGCAAACTTTTTTTTACCAACTGCATCTTATGGGGACGGCATCGTCCCTTTCTGTATAACATAATCACCATTTTCCTTAACTTACGATTCTAGAACTAAAAGCAAAACAAAACCTCTAGCGATAATAGATGAAGCAACAAGTGCTACTGATCTCTATTCTACTCATTCTTAATCCTTAACATGGGAGTGAAAAGCTTCATAAAAATGCAAGCTTCAGCTAACTATGGCTTTCTCTTTTTGTCCATGAAGCCTCAAGTAGTCATTCCCAATTAATTGGTCCGCTATTATCGCCTCAATTTACAAGTTAACAGTTCCACTTTCAACACACGGAAGACGCGATATTTTCAGAAAGAACATAAACTTCGCATTTGCAATTCATTTTTCCTGGGTTCCGACTTCCGAGTCCTTACGGGTAGTAACGGAGGTTGCCCTTCTTGGTGTCCTGCTTGATGGGTGTAAAGGCCTCGTCGGTGGCGACCTCCATCTTGGCGCTGCTCTCCTTGGGTATCTCGACGACGAAGTGGAACACCCCGTCGCCGGCGCGCAGAGGCACGTCGTGCCACGGCGACACCTTGCGCCCGGCGCCGTCGACGAGGAACACGCGGTAGTCGAGCGTTTCGGGATGGCCCTGATCCTTGGGCCGGAGCTCGGTGGCCCTGAGGAGCGCGGTGGTGGTGAGCCCCCGGCGTTGGAATCGCACGGCGGTGGGGAGGTGGCTGCGCCGGAGGCCTAAGCCCGCCAGGCGCGTGAAGCGGGTGGCAGAGGTCGCGGACGCCGTGGCCGCCGTCGCCATCTGCGAGAGCTCTGGAGGGTCGTCGGGGTTGGTGCGGAGCGAGTGCAAGAGGCGGCGGCAGCCACGGGAGACTGGAAAGCGGAGCTGCGGCTGGCGAGGCGAAGGATTTTTGCGGCTTGCGTGGTGGCTAGCTGACGAGGTGGGCCCTCGTGCTGTGGTAGGAGGGACGCGAGGGTAGATCGGTCGATATGTTTTGTGGGCCGGGCCGGGCCACTCGTACGATCTAAAATACACGGGCCAGATCGAGGCTGTCGGACGAACCGACTGGGAGTTTTGCAGCTAAGACCTCAAGTGCTATCGCATTACCGTTACGACCCATCCTGGACTCGATCGCAAATAATATCCGCAAACCAAATCGGGTTCCCCGATACGCACCGTCCGATCAAAATACACACCCCAGATCGCGGTTGACGGTAGACAAGGAGGAAGTTTTGCGTTAAAGCCACCGTATTGCTTTGAGTTATCGTTCTGACCCACCACGGACACTGCCGCCGAGCGGATGCAAACCAGAACCTATCCAGAGGTCGCAGCCCAACCGCAGCAGAGGCATAGCCGCCGTTGAACGGTGGACGCACCGACGCAGGATAGGGCATTCGCCGCCACTCATGCCATTCCTTGTTGGCGGCGCAGGTGATGTGTTCTTACCGAATATTGTAGGTGTGAAATCCAAATATAAGTAAGGGGTGGACATGATTATGTTATGGATCAACGTCCACAAGAGTAAAAATGACAAGAGGATTTATACAGGTTCAGAGATCTGAGAGGACCGCTCTACTCCCGTCAGTGAGTCAACGTGGGGTTACCTCTGTGGAGGGAGCCTCTAGGGACTACCAGTTTGAATATATATTTTTTATTACTCAAGAGAGCTCTAGATAACTCCCTCTCCAAATGAGAGATCTATAGGGTATTTATAGGCTCTTGGGCCTGTACAAATGATGGGAATACCTCTCAGTGAAATAACTAGCCTATGAGTACAAGTGAGGGGTATTACACTACTACAGAAATCTACATTACAGACGGTTTAGAAACGTCATCACGAGCGGTTTTTCAACCGTGCAAATTATGGGTCGATGATAATCAGTTATCACAGACGGTTTTGAACCGTCGTGATTATGCGATATCACGACGGTTATTAATGAAAACCGTCGTGATACTCCTCCCCCAGAATCTATTTCATTTATAGCTAGCCTCGAAATGCTAGCCATGCCCTCAAACAAGCAGATAATCACGACATAAACATATACAATTCACACATCTCATTTCATTTCGGATACATTTCACATCTCAATTCATTTCACGGACATAAAACATCCAATTGACAACGCACTTCATTTCACAAACATAAAGCATCCATTTCGCAAATCAATTCATTGAGTTGAAATAAAATATCCATTAATAAATACACAATTGTAAAAGATCTACATCGTATTTGCACTTAGAATTACAATAAAAAAATCATTCAGGCGGTGGAACTCTCCATCCGATCTTACGACTTTTGATCACAAAAACCAAATGAGCTCTCCTCGAATTTTTGCAAATTCCTTGTGTCAATGCAGATGTAGAGATGGACGCGACTGTCGATAGGAATATCAACGCGCGCATATATAAACCGACATGTATGAAATAAATGTGGGAAGATTGACAAACCTTAGAATTAGTGATCTTGGTGGAATCGAGGAGTAGTCTCATATGGTGGCACACGTAGTATCCACACGTGTTGCCGGCTCTGCTTGGTGGCACCGCAAAAATATAATGTGTTAAATCAAGTGGCATTACTACTATGTGTTGTATATGATTAATTAATGTGTAGCTAGCGAATACGAAACTTGCGATCATGTTTCAAGGCCTTGGCCCCTGTCGTCGAGTCACGTGTTTGTTGAACGTATGTGGCGAACGACCTTCGTTATTCGAAAAAGTTAGATTAGTTATTCGGAAGGAAAGAAAGAGTACAATGTATATCCAGTATTCGGGCGATAGCTGTGTACTTGGATTTGTTCTTACTTAGAGAATCAAGGTATATAGCCTTGTTCCATTTTGGTATAATTACAATTAAAATCCAATGGAAATTCTCATTGTATGGCATAAGAACAAATTCCTTATCTTGGTGAGCCAGCAGTGCTTTTGTAATATAGTTCTCGACGAAGGATGCATTCTCGATGATGGTATCAATGGCGACCAAGCGTGGGTCCAGGAAACCAATTTGTGATTTCGATGATCTAGCTTCGATCAGCATGAATCTATATATAACATAGGAAAGCAACAAATTGTGACATATATCGGTATTACGTGAGCAGAGACTTTGATTATGCAGGACTTACGGCGGTCAAAGATCGAACGAGTGAGGCGTCGAGGCGTTGAGCGTGAAAAGTTCAAATATATCGTCAAAGGTCACCGTGAAGACACGATCCCGAGCCGTGCAAGAAATGTTCCGCTTGAATTTGACAACTATACGAGCGCCGTTACGCCTCGGCTTATTGGACACTTCCATATACCAAAGGTGGAATCTTTGGCAACCAAGTCCTAGTTTTGGAGCTCTTCTGGACTACCATCGGTGAGCTAGCACGAATTTGCGGGCCAATGGCATGGACGGAATTCGTCATCATCCTTCGTCTTTGATTTGCCCCAGCCATCGCCTCGATTGTGGGTCGACTTTATGCTAGTCGATCAGTAATGGTATAGACGGTGCAAGTTGCTCGCGAGAATAGCACCGTGGAGATAGCACCGTGCGGTAGGCGTGGTTCGACCGCCGTGTGGAGATGGCACCAGTGCAAGTTGCTCTGGCGAGAATAGCACTCGTGGAGATAGCACCGTGCGGTAGGCGTGGTTCGACCGCCCGTGTGGAGATGACACCAGTGCAAGTTCTTTGTGGTTCGCACCGCACTTCGGTCCCGCCACCGGTGAAGAAGCCTCGAGGAGATGTCGGTTTGGGCCACCGGATGAATGTTCCAATGGCTGTCCTAGATTCACGATCTCGTCGTTGGGGGCTTGTGGCGGGACCACCTCAAAATTGGCATACACACCATCCACATTAACTTTTGCGAAGCCTGGCGCTAAAGCTTGACCGTGCACCATGGCCCCGATACCAGACGAATATGCCTGGCCCCAAGCAGCGTACAAGGGAATGGAGCCATATCTCACTTGGAGCCTGCATGTCGTAGGCTCCTACATAACGATACAAAATTAGCTACTCGAATAGGCCTACCAATGGAGCAAGCATTCGAGAGGTAATAATTATTACCGGATGTCGCCCACAGGAAATTTGGGTGGGTTTGCGTCGGATTGGACGCGCGACTACTCGGATGGTTGTGCGGGCTAGCTAGCACAGAGCGGCGGTGGCGGCTGCGACAATCTGTTTGTTTTCGCACCTCATCTCGATTATATCAGCCATCGAACCCAGTATCTTCTCTTTAAGAGATGCCTTGAGCTCTTCTCGTAGGCGTGCGTCACGCCGGCTTTGTTTCTCTTCTGCGCCGATACATGTCGAGTCATCTTGGAAACCATGTTTCCAAGGAACGTAAGCCCAAGGCCTCTCGTGCGGCCCGGTGCTCCTTGTTTCCGGGGCCACGGAGAGCATATCATTCTCCCTTGTTCCTGGAATGATCCTGTGGTAGATTGAAAACTCGGCTCTTCCGCAAGAGCACGATATGTCATTTCAATTAAATGCGGTTGTGGAGTAATTACAAGCTACGTAGTTCGATCGATATCTTACCAGCGCTCGGTCACTTGCTGGTCCGAAGGGTTTCAAAGGTGATGTCCCCGATATCGTTGTAGATGACCTTGCTCTAATCCAATTTCGAGCGCGATCGTGCGGGATATTGAAAACGGCGGGCGATGTCTGTCGCGTTGCCACTCATCCTCCTTCATCCATCGCACGATTTTACCCGCATACCCAGTGTGCCAAGTCCGTGAGGGTGTGTATTTTTTGACTGGAGGGCCTTGTGCGCCACAGTTGTACTTTTGAAATCTTCGGTCGTTTTCATCGCCTTGAACTCTTCCCATTGTGGTTCCAGGAATGGGTATTTATGAACAGACGTTTCGTCCATCTCCACGTATTTTTTGACAAGCGTGCTCTTGAAGTTCTTCCATGCTTTGCACGCCGCTTTGTAGGTTTGTTGTTGCACAGCGTCGGTGTTCTTACGGGAACTCGAGCGATGCCAAAATTTCGGTCCACACTCACGTTTCCGAAAGTGTCGCACGTTCTTCCACGAATTGTATGTGATCTCAATTGTTCTCGCAACTACTCCAACCATGGTTCGAATCGTTCATCGCTTTTGAGGAAGGATAGGGACCCGGATGCATTCACCGTGTGATGATCTGTCGGCCCTTAGGCTTCTTTGATAGCCCTCTTTCTTGGCGTCTTGATGTTGGAGCGGACGCCTCCGGCGATGATGTTGAAGAATGCGCGGGTGACATGTTGCTCATTTTGTGGGTCTATTAAGATAAGATGAGAAAGTAATCATATTGAATTGCAAGACAAGAGAGGAGTAGAGGAGGGGAGAAGGGAGGGGTGATATGGACATAAAGAGGGGTGATGTGCCTATCTTACCAATGTACCAATGTATCAAGTCCTTCTTTTTCTCATAAAATTCAAGTCAATTTTATTACAAAGTGCAAAAAACACATTCCGATTCTTGGTGAGCGCTGAGCTTCTTGATGGCGACTATGCATCTGCTTCTTCCACTCCTTCTCTTCATCTCGGTCTCCGGATCACGACGCCGATGAGCGATGATTCATCTAATCGAATCATCGCATCGCGCACGTGATCCGTAGATCGAGATGATGAAGAGAAGGAGTGGAAGAAGCGATGGATAGTCGCCACCAAGAAAATCGCTATATCAGCCGCTCACCGAAGAATCGGGAATTTGTTTTTTTGAACTTCTGTACTAAAATTTCCTTGAATTTTGTAATACTATTACTACAAGGTCTCTAAACAAAGTGCCTATCCTAGCACCTACTTTAGTTGCTAAAACTATAAACCAAATAGCAAAGTCCCTAAACAAAGGTCTATGAAGCAAATGACACAAACTAGTGTATCCGGTTCATTGAACGGAACACTATAGTATGTCACTTGCTTCATTTGCTGTTTTTTTGTCTAGATACATGGAGCATTTGGGTGGAAAGATCAACTGTTTGTCAAAGCGCATGATTGCCAATTCAAGCATAGCATAGCATCCAAGGCACATCCGAGGCTCTTCTTTGTGTCTTGAGGAATGCCAAGAGTGGTATTCAGATGGGTTATGAGAATAAGATTCATAATTTATAGTTTGAGGAATGCCACATCCAAGACCGGCTCTTGGGATTCCTCAAGACACAGCTGCAGGCCTTGGATGTGCCTCGGATGCTACGCTATGCTTCAAATTGGCAGTCATGAGCCTGACGACACAATGTATTTCTTTCCACCCAGATGTACTAGAGTGGCTTGCGGAAAACCGCTCAAATCCACACCATTCGGGCCTTCACGAACAGTTCCAGCACCGTAATGCACTCTCAATATAGTCGCTATTGTCATTGCTGATGTTGGCCTGCATATATGTTCCAATTTTGTGACATGTCAAATAGCATCGCACAATACCAAAGTACCGACATACTGCAATTCACATTTCGCCGATCATTCGCATGTCGTAACCCACTACAATAACCTCGTAATATGAACTTCCAATATACGAATTAATTAAATTCTACCATAAATATTTATTGATTTTTTAATAGATATAAATTTCACCGGATGATTAATTTGTATATTACGGTGACTGAATTTTCTACAACTACAATTTTGTACGCATGCAGATTTCGTACTGATGCTAATTTTCTAAAACTATATTCCCTAAATTATACATAACTATACGCTTCTACGGCTGTTAATTTTCTAAAACTACATGTTTAATAAATTTAGTATAACAAATATTTAACTATTTCTATCTTGATCTACACCTACGGTTGCTTCTTTGTCTCCTCTCCGTTTCTACGCCTGCTAATTTCCTATAACTACGTTAACTAAATTTTCTATACTAAAAATTATATACTAAAAATTTTCTATACTAAAAATTGTACTAAAATTTCTATACTAAGGCCTTACGATTTTTAAGTTGCTTTTTCTCAGCAAACAATATCGTTAGCGTTTTGTTGATCCAAAAATACATTATCCAAATCAAGTTGTGATAAAATAGTTTATATCTTGATTTGCTATAGAGAAAAGAAAACCAAAATTTGCCAGTACAAATTCATGTGTACCTAACAAAATTGTTGTAGTCTGAAATTATGGTACACTCTCGAGTGCACGTAGCAATTTCGCCAAGTAAGTCACACCACAATTTTCCTGGCGACAGCCCACTGTTTGCGTTCGGTTCCCGTGGCGTTTTACTCTTTCTTGCTTTGCTTTTTTCTCTCCAGCACGAGCTTTTGCTTCTCTCTGATTTCTCCCTCGCTGGCTCTCTCTGGCGCTCGCTGCCGATTGCTACTCTTTCTTTGCTGCTGCTGCTGCTGCTCTCTCTCTCTCTCTCTCTCTCTTGGCGGCTTGCTGCGTTGAACCGATGGACAAAAAAATTTGCGGCCGCACGAACCGAGGAGAAGACCGGCTGGCGACGCACGTGGACGACAAACGACGCTCAGACGGCGACGCGGACCGAGGATGAAGACGTGCGGGACGCTCGGGTTTGATGCGACTCGGCAAAATCTCTGTCCTGATACCATTTATTTATTGCAAAATAATATATAGAGAAATAGAGATGAGATATACAAATTTTTACGTAAAAATTTCTTGCGAGAAAAAACTACGAATATCCGAAGACAAATCAATATAATAAAAAACGATTACAATAGAGTGTTTCATCATTTCTATGAAGTATTAGAGTACACATATAGAACAAGGGAAACAAGTTTCACGTAGAAAAAACTGAATCAGAGTCGGTTGTTACAGATTAATATCACGTCTGATATAATCTACGTATAGCCTAGACACTTATCATATTATGTCTGGCATAAAACGATGAAATGTATTATATAGATATGGTACAAATTCGAACCCTAATTGCTCGAATCTTTGTTCAGAAAGATAGAGGGGAAGAGGGTGCATGAATGATGTCGGCATTCCTCCGAGTGTCGGAGTTGCGTGATTACGAAAGATGTGCGTTTTCCCAAACCTTGGATAGGTTATTGCACTAGTTGAAACAAGGTGCTGCTTAATTAGAGCAAGTACAATAATTGTCTTATAGCCAAGCTAGTCAGCATTTTTGCTGATGTGGAGGAGAGCAGAGAGGAGAGAGATGAGAGCTTGGCTCTCATGCAAGCAACAAGCTGGGTATGAGAGCCTATGCAGTGGTGGGCCTAGATAATAAATGTATGTGAGGAGGAATAGGAAAGAGAATATGAGACATGGTACCACATAATAATAAAAAACCTTTTATAGATAAATAGAAGACAAATTATTGTATAACTTGGCTCTTATAACTTGAATACTTGGCTCTATTATTGAACTTGCTCTTAGCGGTTTGTAGATCCCTACAAGCCTAACTCAGCGGTTAAAACTATTCAATGCAATAGGATCGATAGGTCCTAAATCCGATTTTTCTTTGGCATTAATTTAGCCTAATTAATCCTCCGATGACACACATCCAAACTGGCCCTTAAGGGTGTAAAGCCAAGCTGTTCTGAAGTTACAGTTTTTAAATCAAAATTTCACTTATCATGGATAGATTCTCCTAGGAATTCCGCGCACACATATATGTCATGACCTACTTACCAGTCGATGCTTTATATCATATTGCAACAACTCTCGATCAAGTCCTAGCATATTATACATTTTTTGAATTAGCAGAAAGAAAATATTGGTTCAGGGCTTTTTCAGGAGAACATTCAGCTTTAATTTACAATTAACCAGAAGAGAATAACAGTCAGCTTAGCAGCCTGGTATTGCTGCCACACCTAATCAGCTGATCCTGACAGTACTCTCCCTAGCTAGTCTAGATACCATGCATGCATGCACATCGATTGTTGTCGGAACACCACCACTGCCTGGGGGTAAGTAAAAGCCTAGGTCCAGCTAACTCTCACAAACCTTCACTTGGACGGCTCTGATCATTCCTGCTGGCTGAAAAGATATCTAAACACATCGGTAGTACGTGCTCCCTGCATTTTCCAGGAAAAGCAAAAGAAAAAAGATGCAAGGGGATGAGAGAGACACTTCTCCTTCGCCCGGCCGGAAGTGGAATAATATTAAACATGGAATGGAACGAACATATAGCTAAGCTAGCACTACAACACAGGCAGACGTCCGGCCGGGTGCCTGTATGACTCGGATCCATCAATGGCCACACTTGGCATCTCGATGGACGACTGATCCAACTTCGATAGCTACACTTCGCTGTGCTGCACAGCACAGCGGCGATCCAGCGCGCTCGCGGCTATATAAGTGGTTCGGTCGTCAGAGGTCGAGCTAGATACAAGAGAGAAAAGACTTGGAATTATTTAACTGGGGAGGAAGCTAGTGTGTACGTAAGAGATCATCGTCGAGAATGGATGTGGGGAAAGTTCTGAACGATGTGAAGCCGTACCTGTTGATGATCCTGCTGCAGGTAGGGTTCGCCGGGATGTACGTGGTGGTCGTGACCTCGCTCAAGCGCGGGATGAGCCACTTCGTGCTCGTCGTGTACCGTAACCTCGTCGCCACCGCCGTCATGGCGCCCTTCGCTCTCTGGTTAGAGGGGTAATTTAACCGCTCTCTCTCTCTCTCTCCACTCTGTTCTAGATGTTTTGCTTCCTTATCCGTACGTCGTCTCGTGCCGGATAAGTGCTTCCTGGACTCGCTCGCATGCATGCGAATGAGTGTGTGTTTAACAGCGCATGCATGTCGTTAATGTCGAATGCTAGATGTTAACTCACATGCATGCCTTCAGTCTTCATGAGAAAATAGTCCTATAAGAGTAAGACCTAGCTAGGATGTGCCATGCAACTATGCAAGTGATCATGCATGCATGCATGGACATGCATTAGACACTCCCATATTCAATTCATACATTTTGTCTTGATAATCCACAGAGCTATATATGCGTGTAGTCCCTTTAGATGGTACATGCTCCACAACCAGCACCTGCAGATCCTCTAGCTAATCCAGAAAAGTAGCCTGTCAATTCTATTTTGTACCTGAATTTTTTTTAGATAATGGAAAAATTCCGGCCTCTGCAACCGCACACAGCCGAGACTTACAACGTTACTTCTTACAACGTTATTGCTTATTTGCTGACAAAAAAAGAAAAAGATTGTCCTGAAATAGAAGAAAATCATATGCAAAGTCTATTATTACTTTGCCATCCATTTTTGGCAAACACATGTAAAGCGATAACCTCCAACGCTTTGCTTGCCAATATTAACGTCTCCCTTTTATCTTCACGCTGCAGCAGTGCCCAGAACCGCAACCAATATGCTCCTCTGAAAATAGCCTGTAAAAAAGAAATATTTTATTTTTGCTCAAAGACAATGTCATTACGAGTACACCAAATTGCCCAAATAATAGCAGCAGCCCCCACAAAAATTTGTTTTTTATCCTCCCTCCCAATGCCCGTGAGCCAGCCTCCAAGCATGTGAGAAGTAGATCTAGGTAGGGTTAACCCAGTAGCAATTTGAACAATATTCCAAATAATTTTAGCATGGCAGCAATAAAAAAAAGGTGCTTTATGGTTTCATTATGATCACAGAAACAACATTTTTGGCTACCAGTCCATCTCCTCTTAGCTAAATTGTCCTTTGTTAAGATAACACCTCTTTGGAGGTACCAAAGGAAGATTTTAATCTTAAGAGGGAGCTTCAATTTCCAAATGAATTTATGAATGAAAAGGATACCCTGGTTTATCAAGTACGCATACATAGACCGTACAGAGAATTGACCATGATTATGTAAATCCCAGTTAAAAACATCCCTCTCATTTGAAAGTTGAACATTAACTATTTTAGCTACTAGGTTAAGCCAAGCCGTCAATTTATCCTCAGTTAAAGCTCTGCGAAAAGAGACATTAATAGGCACTTGATTCATGACCGTCTCCACAGTTACATGAGGGTTATTGGCTATGTTATATAGGCTGGGAAATTGATCTTTGAGGGGTGAAGAGCCTACCCAAATGTCTTCCCAGAATCTAGTTTGCGAGCCATCTCTTATTTTGAAAGACCCACATCCCAGGAAATCCTCCCTGACCCTTAGCAAACTTTTCCAAAACTGCGGGTCCCCAGGTTTAGATTGAACCTGAGTAAGGCATTTTGAGCTCAAATATTTATTTCTGATCAGGTTTTGCCAAGTTCCATCTTCGTTCAACAATTTGAAAAGCCATTTGCTTAAAAGACATTTATTCTTGATCCAAAGGTCAGGTATTCCCAACCCGCCTTGATCTTTTGGACGACAAAAGATGTTCCATTTGGTGAGGTGATACTTTTGTTTATCATTATTGCCTTGCCAAAAAAATCTTGACCGATAGAAATTCAGTCTTTTAAGAACACCTTTTGGGATTTCAAAGAACGACATCATGAACATAGGAAGGCCACTGAGAACCGAATTCAACAACACCAGTCTACCCCCAAAGGATAAATGCTTAGCCTTCCAAGTACTTAGTTTCCTTTTAAATCTTTCTTCTATAACACCCCACTCCAAATTTTGAAGTTTTCGGTGGTGCATCGGGATTCCTAAGTACCTAAAAGGGAACATGCCTAAATCACAGCCAAACAGATTAGTATAATCTTGTTCAAACTGTTTGGCCTGACCAAAACAAAAAATCTCACTTTTATGGAAATTAATTTTTAGACCTAATAATTGTTCAAAAACACAGAGCAGTAACTTCATATTCTTAGCCTGCTCAAAATCATGGTCCATAAAAAGGATTGTATCATCTGCATATTGTAAGATAGACAATCCATCATCCACAAGGTGAGGAATGATTCCTTTAATTTGGCCATCATCCTTTGCCCGCTTAATTAATATCGAGAGCATGTCAGCTACTATATTGAAAAGAATAGGTGACAAAGGATCACCTTGCCTAAGTCCTTTTTTTTGTTTGGAAGTAGTGTCCTATATCATCATTTATCTTGATGCCTACACTTCCTCCCGATACATACTTTTCAATCCACCTGCACCATTTATGGCTAAAACCCTTCATACGGAGGGTTTGTTGGAGAAAAGACCATTTTACCTTATCATAGGCCTTTTCAAAGTCTATCTTAAGAATCACCCCATCCAGTTTTTTGCTGTGTAATTCATGGATGGTTTCATGTAAAATGACAACCCCTTCCATAATATTTCGACCTGGCATACAAGATGTTTGAGACGGTCTTACCACATTACTAGCCACTCCCATGAGTTTATTTGTGGCTACTTTGGTAAAAACCTTAAAGCTCACATTGAGCAAACAAATGGGCCTATATTGTTGTATCTTTATTGCCTCCTTTATTTTTGGGAGGAGTGTTATTACTCCAAAATTTAGGCTATGCAAGGGAAGGCACTCTTCATAGAAGTCATTGAAGAGGGCCATAAGGTCACTTTTGATAATGTCCCAAAACACTTGAAAAAACTCTGCTGGAAACCCATCAGGTCTTGACGATTTATTATGTTCCATTTGGAACACTACCTCTTTTATCTCCTTCTCCGTAAACGGGGAGACGAGGATATTATTTTCCTCTTCTGTGACCTGGGTTATATCGTGGTTTTGGTTTTCCACCATACTGAAATTATTTTCCTCTGGTGGTCCAAAAAGCCCCTTGTAGTAATTTGTGAATGCTAAACGATAAAGTGTATTCCTTCGCAGCTTTCCTTATCACGCGTTAAATCAGCGTATATACATACCGCAGAATCTATAGATCCCATATGAGAACAACAGCAGCTGGAAGTAGAACACGACACATAACTATACCGTGTTACCATCAACCTATGGGTGCGTTTACGTGCGTGTAAACGCACTTCGACGAACTCCACCAGTAGTATGCCCTAAGTGGTCATTAGTGGAGGACCTACCAGTAATATGGAACCAACCAGGCCCCACATGTCAGCTGGCGATGACTGAAAATAGAGAAACACTATTACTAGTCAATGTTGCGTGGCATGCATGCATGCATGTGATGAATAAGCTAAATCGATCGGCAGTACTGTTCATGCATGCCTAGTTCGTTTCATTTCTCACCTAGTTTATGAGTTCATGACTGACCTGAACTAACTTTATGTATATTTGCTCCAATGTGACATGTACAGGCGAGTGAGGCCAAAGATGACCATCACCATCTTCTTGAAGATCATGGGGCTCGCCTTACTTGAGTACGTACGATTAATCGCACATATATAGATGACAATTGATGACAAAGCTCTAGTTACTGAATAACTGAATATTGACAAGCACGGGTGTTATGTTTTGCATCTCAGACCTGTGCTTGACCAGAACCTGTACTACATGGGGGTCAACCTGACCTCGGCCGGCTTCGCAACGGCGCTCATCAACATCCTCCCCGCCATCACCTTCGTCATGGCCCTCATCCTGAGGATGGAGAAGGTGAGGCTGAGGAGCCTGCACAGCCAGGCGAAGATCGTCGCGCGACGGCTCGCGACCGCCGCCGTGCGGTGCGATGATATCGTACCACGGTCGGTGGTGCGATTCCGTGGAACAAGGGGCAGCACCACGAGCGGCGCGCGGCGGCGACGGGCGGCGGCTCAACGGCACCATCATGATCATTGGCGCCGCTTCGTTGGTGCAGCTTCTTCGTGCTCCGGTCCAACACCTGCAGAGCTACCCGCGGAGTCGCCGCCGACGACGCCATTCGCTGATGGGCTCGCGATGAGCGCGTCGCCGCCACATCGCGGAGCGGTAACACCAAGGCCTGGCTCATCGGCTTCGACACCCGCCTCTTCACCGCCGTCTACTCCGTGAGTTCATTACATTAGCTCTGATCGTCTTCATTTCTAGCAACGCCAGTGTCAGTCACTGACACCATATGTGCATGGATGATGCATTGCAGGGTATAGTGTGCTCCGGCGTGCCTTACTACGTGCAAGGTCTTGTGTCAAGGCAAAGGGGCACTGTCTTCATCACAGCCTTCAACCCCCTCTGCATGATCATAACCGCCATCATGGGCTCCATCATACTGAGAGAGGATATCACTCTTGGAAGGTACGTACAATTGTCGACGTACAACGTACCATGTATACCTTTATAGTATATCCATAAATTCAGACAATTAAGTTGGTATGTAGTACAATCTCCGTCCCACAATATAAGTTCGACATATTTACCTACGAGATGTATTATTTAAATAATATTTAATAAAATTAGATGATATTTATCTCTAACAGAAAGAGTAGTATTATATCTATCTAGGAGTAACTATGTTTCAATTTCACTAAATATTACTTAAATAATGTGTTTCCTAAATATGTGCGCCAGACATATTACAAGACTAAAGGAGTGTAGAACCGAAAGGCAACAGAGAGAGTGAATAGTGCCATCCAAATGCCCCCCCCCCCAAAATATTCTTAATTCTCTTATCAAATAACTACAAAGTTACTAAGAATTGAATCCACAGCTAAAAAACCAAACCAAATTGATAAAGAAATCAACTTCAGTGAAAAGCCAATCCATAGAGGTCTAACCTCCATACGAGGAGCGGTCTGACCTCCCTCTTGATGGTCCGACCTCTCTCGGAGTGGTCTAACTACTGTGAACAGTGAAAATAGGTAAGTGAACAGTGATTTCAGCATAATTCCGAAACTTCAAACCCATGTAACTTTTGATCCGATAATCCAAAAGATATGGAATTTTGTACACACTTTGCTCAAGGTTTCACGAACCTATTTCATTCATAGATCACAAAATTCATGTCAACATTTAGGCCTTTTGAGATTAAAGCAAAATTACACCAAATTTGGGTAAAATATGAAAAATGGTAAATACAACTTGCTCGTGGGTAGGAGATGGCCAAGATGGCTTTAGATGTATTCCCACATACCACAGTAAGCAATAACAATAAAGAAATCAAACCAAAAACCTCAAATCATGAAATCATTTGGAGAGGTCAAAAATATGCAAAATCGGGTTTCTTCGTGAACTTGCTATCAAAGTGTCTAGATAGGTGGAAATCAATTCCCAGATATTATCTCCATCTCTTATACGTCCTTAGCATAGCAAGATCAAGAAGAGGTGAAGGGTGAGGAAAAATCACCCAAATCAAGAGCAAATGAATCAATATAAGAGATAGTCATTGAGATAAACAAAGATTGATGTATTGCTACTTGAGGATGAATGTTTTACAGCTACTCCACCTTGGAGGACAGAGAGCACATCACAAGCACTCAACTCTCAAACCCACCCTAACACATGAACACTTGAGAGAGAGGTTGGATGGTTAACCACAAGTTTCCATCTCAACCCCTTAAATAGATAGGCTAGCCAGTCACATATAACCCTTAGTAGGCACTATTCACTTAGCACAATGGGGTAAACCTGATAACCCACGCACATAGATTTTACTCATACATGTTCACTTATGTAACCTTTTTGAAGCGTATAAGCCCAAATATGCTAAGTCCTAAGCTTTGATCCAACTTGATCATACCAGTTTCTCCTTGACTTAAACCACTCCCCCAAACATCGTTCCAAAACTGTTTTTGGTATTTTGGTCAAACTACCAAAATACAGTTCTTTGACCCGATCATCTCCTTCTTTTTGCTTGACTTAAGACCAAAAAAGAAGGTTAGCTCACCCATCATACTCATCTTGAATCCCTACTCATAAAATCTGAAAATCTAAATACCAAAGCATGAGAAGAACTATCAAATATGATATCATGCACATAAATCTGAACAAGTAAGAAGTCACTGCCATGCCTAAGAGTGAACAAGGTTTTATATACCATTCCCATTTAAAAATCATTCTTAAGCAAGAAACTCTTAAGCCTATCATACCAATTTCTAGGGGTTTGCTTTAATCTATACAAGGATTTGGAGAGCTAACTAATATGACTTAGGACTTGGGATTTTTAAAGTCAGGTGGTTACTTGACATAGCTTCTTCTATGAAACCATTAAGAAAAGTACTCTTGACATCCATTTGAAAAGCTTAAAGCCCTTAGATGCCACAAATGTTAGTAATATGTAAATGGCTTATGTTATGGCTACTGATCAAACAGTGTATGGGGGGACTAGCTAGAGAAAGCTGGTGAGTAAGAATGAGGGGATCTCCCTTGCTCATACCCCTCTTAGGGACATGAATGGGGTAGGATAGAAAATTCCCATCCTACCTCCTTAATAGTTACAAAAGGTGAGGGTACATGGTACATTCCTCTATACTATTAGATCTATTACATATTGGACCAGTTGTAAGGTCTAGTCACGGGAGGTTGGGCCACCTCTACAACAGCTTCTAATCTAGCTACAGGTATAAATGTCTCTTCAAAATCTAAGCCCTCTACTTGGGAAGAACCTTGAGCTAAAAGCTTAGCCTTGTTGTGAACTACCAACCCATACTTACTTTGCTTATTTTTGAAAACCCATTTTGTTGCAATTACATTATGATTAGATAGACATTCAACTAAGATCCAGACTTAGTTTCTTTCAAAATTTTCAAGTTCTTCATGCATGGCATTGACCTAAAAGGAATCAAATAAAGCATAGGTTACATCTTATGATTCAAAAGATGTAACAAAAGTAAAATGTGCATAAAAATCTGCAGAGATAAATCTAGAGCAAGTAACTCGCTCATGGAGATCATATGCTCTGGAGGGTGCCATCGCTGAATATGAAAAGGAGATCCTAGTGCAGATATAGCCTCTACTTCATGAGTTGTGGAGGTAGGAGCAGAGTCACTCGAAGCACCAGTGAAAGTGGGAGGAGGCTACTCTACTAAAGCTAGAGAAGTACAAGCAGACTCTCCAACCAACTTAGGAGTGACTACAGGTTAGATTGGGTCCTTGTCCTCTATGTCAAAGTCGTCGTCAACGAAGATGCTCTCCCTATCACCGTGTACATGTGCACCTGCACCGTCGAATCTAATACTAGGACTAGATTCATAAAAAATGACTTCATAAGTCTCAATGATTTTGCTAGAGTCCAAATTAAATACACGATAGTCACGAGCATGAGTAGGATATCCAAGAAAAATGGCATCATAACATCTAGATTCAAATTTATCTAAATTGTCATATTTAAGAATGAAACATTTGCAACTAAATATTTTGAAATGAGAGACGCTAGATCTATGACCAATCTAAGCTCAAAAGAAGTCTTGTCTATGGCTGATCTCAAGAAAACTTTATTGGACACATAGCAAGTGGCAGAGATCACGTCAGCCCAAAACCTCCTTGAGGTGTTGTTCTCATCTTGTATTGTCCTAGCTATCTCTACAAGAGTTTCGTTCTTTATTTCTGCAGCCCCATTCTGCTAAGGGACTCTAAGTGAGGAGAACTTGTGTTCTAATCCTCTCCGTGCAGAAAGTGGCAAATGATGATTTCTTGAATTCTGTGTCATTGTTACTTCTAATGGCTCTCAAGACTCCTGGGAAATCAACTACTAGTCTAAGAGCCAACTCTCTAAAGCAGTCAAAAGCCTTATCTTTAGAAACTAGAAAATACACCTAAGAATACCTAGAGTAGTCATCTATAATGACAAGCACATACCACTTCACTTTTGTAGACTGAACTCTAGAAGGATCAACTATGTCTAAGTGAAGAAAATATCCAGGTCTATCAGTCATCACTAAAGTAAGAGGTGGATAAGAAGTAGAAACCATGTTACCATGTCTACAGGATATGCACGATAGGTCTCTAACATTCTTAAACCTAGGCAATCCTCTAATCAGGTTCTTACAACTAACTCTAGTCAAGTGTTCTAAACTTATGTATATAAGCCTACAATACCACAACATTAAGTCATGAGGGTCAGAAGTCACAAGACACCTAGGGCTAGAGGTAGAAGAGATACTGAAATCAACACTAAAGATTCTCTCAAATCTAGAGATCCCAAAGGCAAACTCACCCGAGGAGTCTAGAACTCTACACTCACCACTTTTGAATCTTACTTCTAGACCCTAATCAAGAAACTAGGAGACAGATAGTAGGTTATATCTCAGCTTACTTACCAAAGCGACGCCCCTGAGCATGAAGTTGTTATTAACACACATTATGCCCTTGGATGTAACAATGCTGGTAGAAGCATCCCCAAATGTGATTAACTCATTGTCAGATACACTTGTGAGGAACAAGAATTATCTAGAATCTTCGATCATATGTCGAGAACACCCAAAGTCAATAAGCCACATGTCCTCCTTCCTCGCACGTCAAACCTACAGGGCATAAGCAGGAAACATTTGTTATTAGAGTTAGTGATAAGAGACTAGGGAATTAGCACCGAGCCACATGATGCCTAGGAATAGCAATATAAGCAGAAGCAAAATTGTTAGAAAGATAATAATAAGAACACACACGTGAACTACCTAGAGCTTTCCGAATCGGCTTACCAAAAGGCTAGTACTCCCCCTGTCTAGATACTACATGTGGTCTACCCTCATGATATTCTAACCCAAAATGTTGTCTAGAGCCACCAAAGGAGTCAAAGAAGTCATCTACAAACTTAGGTCTATGTCTAGAAAGAAAGACATGCTGCTTGGCTCTAAAGATATTCATGGGTGAAAGAACTTCTCTAATGGACCTCAAAGCGCATACTCTCTTCTTCCTCTCAACCTTAGCTCTACAGAAGTAGAACTCAACTATGTGGTTATCATTCTTGTAGAAGGTGCAATGGTACATGACCTTTTGAGGGGTATGGCCTATTGAAGTAGAAGCACCTATCTTGCTAGAAGGGGTTTGGACAAAACCAATAGATCTAAAGGCTGTCTTAGATGACTCAAGGGGTTCTATATCAAATTTGCCACTCTAAACAACTCTCACAATCTTAGGTGGATGGTTCTTAGAATACTACAGGAGATTAAATCCTAGATCTCTCTTCTCCACACTCACATTAGATTGGTTAAGGATCATGTTAAGATTCTTCTTCCCACTAGAAAATCTCTTAAGGGTCTTTTTGATATAGTCATTCTCTTAGGCTAGGTTCTCACATATGGCACTCTCATTTGACTTGGTTGCTCTAGTATATCTTTCTTTATAAACAGATACCTCAAGCTTTAGAGCCTCATAAGGCACACAAGTGAAATTTCTAACCCTAGCTAACCGCTCCTTATACTTGACCCTAAATGCTTCATGCATCTCATCTAAACCACTCTCAATTTCAGCATAAAATGCATAAGAAATAGAATTAATGACTTTCTTAGATGTAGTCATAGCTATGCATTTTTTCTATTTTAGCTGGCTCCTCAAGTGTCTTGTTAACATCATCTATCTCAATTATAAGCCTAGGATAATTTTCACATGATTCAGTCCTAGAATAAAGAAGCATATCAATCAATTCTTTTATTTTAGTTTTACTATCCTCACAATGTGAGCAAATATGATCAGGATCAAATTTATGCAATTCCTTAGTAGCACTATACAATTTTAATTCAAGCAGTCACAATTTGAACAAGAAGATGGAATAGCATCTACAAGAATCACATCTAAGGCAATAGCATCTAAACAAATATGATCATGACTTGATTTGAGATAATCTAGTTCATCTAGAGCATTCTTAAGTTGATTAACAACAAAGGAATAAGCAGATTTTAGATGTGACAATTCATGATGCAAGCACAAGCAAGATTCACAATTATCATCGGAATTAATGGATTTGAACCTAACAACCTCTAGGTTCAAGTTATTAATCATAATGTCCTTATTCCTAATCATTTTGGCTTGTTTCTTTAGTTGTTGTTCAGATACAACAAGAGCATGTTTCATTGCTTTGGAGGAGGGCGTACCTCGTCAGGATCGTAGAATGACTCGTCGGAGGAGGAAGAGTTGATGTCGTTGCTACCCTTGGCCATGAAGCATATGCCGGTGAAGTCCTGAGCCTTCTTCTTGCTGTGGGTGTCATCCACGTCGTCCTCTGTCCCCGAGTCCATATCGCTCATGTCGATGTTCTCAAGAGCGGCAAAGACCCGGTTGATGAACTTGCGATAGTTGGGCTTTTTGGCCTTCTCGCCATGAGCTTGAGGACGCCTCCAATGGTCCTTCTCCTCTTTGCCCTTCGGCTTGGGGAACTTAGCCCGAATGTGGTTTGCCTCACCACACTCAAAGCAAGTGACAGGACTACCACTCCTCTTGTTTCTCACTTTGTTGTAGGCTCTCATGAATTTTGTGGATATGAGGGCTAAGTCATCTTTAGGTAGCTTCTCTAGTTACTCATCGCTCAATGAGTGCAAGGCGGACAAGAAAAAACTAGATGAGCCAAAGTCCAGAGAATCAGAAGAGCTACTCTGAGAAGGGTCAATGACTAGTGCCATTGCCTTTGTCTGGGGAGACATGAGCTGAAGTCAATCTCATGTGTCTTTAATCTCGAGTAGAGCTTATACAGGGTAAGTTCACTTATGATAGTGTTGTCATTGATGGAAGTGATCTTTATCCCTAAACTCTCACATCAAGACCAATAACGCTAAATCATGGATGATCTTTGAAAACTTTGCCCATAACTCATCTAGTGATTCACCAAGCATTTGCTCGATCTTTAAGTATTCATTCTTAAATTGGTTCTGAATCACTTCCTTGATCGTGGTAAAGCCCTCATGGTAATTAGCGAGGGTCTTTAGATCTCATGAGTAAACCTCAAACGAGCAACACGCTCAAACTCAGATCGACTATGTCCTGAATTAAGAAGTTGTATGCCGTGTTGTTCGCCTCTACGTTAGGAGAGATCACATCGTCATTTTCTTGACTTTGATCCAAATTACATGCCCTTAAGCCTTGATGTAGGCATGCATGCGAGCCTTCTAATAGAAAAAATCGACTCTATCGAACATGGATTGCTTGGTATAATACTTGTATATTGCCATGGCTTCAAAAACCAATTAAGATCTATAAGAAGAGCTAACCGTGCTCTGATTTCACTTGTAGGACTGAAAGGCAACAGAGGAGGAAATTGTGCTGTCTAATTTTTTTCCTAACTATTCTTGATCCTCTTCTCAAATAACTACAGAGTTACTAAGAATTAAATCCACAACCAAAAACCCAAGTCAAATTGACAAAAAATCAACCTTAGTGAAAACCCAATCCCTAGTGGTCTAATCTCCACAAGAGGTTTGGTCTGACCTCCCTCTTGGCGGTTTGATCTCTCTTGGGATGGTCTGACCATCGTGGACAGTGAAAATTGGCAAGTGAACAGTGATTTTAGTACAGTTGCGAAACTTCAAACTCATGTAACTTTGTACACCTTGCTCAAGGTCTCAGGAATCTATTCCATCTATGGATCATAAAAATCCATATCAAAATTCAGACCTTTTTGGGTTGAAATAAGATTACACCAAAACCAGGCAAAATATGAAAACGGTGAATATAACTTGCTCGTTGGTAGGAGATGACCAAGATGGCTTTAGATGTATTCCCATATGTCACAGTAAGCAATGATATCAAAGAAATCAAACCAAAAACCATCGGATCATGAAATCACTTGGAGAGGTCAAAACATGTAATACCGAGTTTCTTCATAAACTTGGTATCAAAGTGACTAGATGGGTGGAGATTAATTCTCAAAGGTTATCTTCATCTCTTATACATCCTTGTCATAGCTCGGTCGTTCTGGGCCTTGGCTCCTCTATGAGTGTAGCCTCGATCCTCACTGTTGATCACGATTAACTTCAAGAGACCCTGTACATCTAAAGACAAAAAAATCGTTTCTAGACACAAGTTCTTCATAACTTGATCTACGTTAGCAGTAGCATATCTTATGTAATATATAAATCCTGACCTAGGTTATCTAAACCTTTTTCGTGATTCAAAAATTCTAAATCTTAAAACTGGATCAAAACCTTATGCCCTGCTTAATTCGGCTTGAGTTTCTGGCTTATTTTTTTACTATTCCTAATTTTTATCTTTTTATAGCTTTTTTGAGCTTTTTTTGTTGGTTCTTTTTCCATATTCGTTTACATTGCTCATGATAGGTTAACATGTTTTTTCTATTTTTAAATTTTTTTAAATAAGCCACCATCAGCTACAGTGTAATTTATAGAGGCTGTATTATTAGAGGCTAATAAGGCGGGGTTGGTCATTGTAGCGGCGGTGGCGGGGTTGTTCGTCGCAGCGCCAGTGGCGGGGTCGGTCGTCACAGCGCCAGTGGCGAGGTCGGTCGTTCAGCGCCCGATGGCGGGTCGATCGTCGCGATCGCGGCGTCGACGTCCGCGACCACCGCGCCCGCGCCGTCACGCGCGCCCGCGACAGCCGATGCCAAAGCCCTGGTACCCACGCGACGCTCCGACCCAGCCGTCTTCTTTCCCTTCGCCGCCGTCGACGAAGCTTTTTTCGGTGCTATCCTTCTTCAGATTTCAGGCTTGCTCCTGTCCTCCCCACGGACGGCGCCAACTGTTGTGGTTACAGACCAAACAAAGAGAGATGTGGTAGTGGAGAGTTGGGAGAGAGTGATCCCCTCTCCCCTAGCCTTCCCTTATATATATATTCATATGGGCTGTGCTTTTACAATTGTGCCCTTACATCGATACCTCCCTGTCAGGGGTATTTAAGCCATTACACATGTTCCATTTTGGGCCCTATAATCTTCTAACAGCTCTTTGGGTTTAGGTGGGGCCACCCTACAACAATGACCTTGGTGGTGTATGGACACTTCTGACCTACTTATCATCACCCATTCATATAGTAGTTTACAACCATTGAAGGCTGAATGACCCACCCTTTCTCTCACAAATTTTCTTGGTTCTTGTGCTTCAGCTGGCTGTAAACTTACAGCCCACCTCTCTTCTCTCTCCTCCTCTCTCTCCTCCACCTCAGTATACAGCCTACTAACAGCCTCTTATTATACTTGTTCTTATAGATAGTTCTTTAGAATGCTAGCTTTTAGTGTGTACTATATAAATGATGTGGAAGTCTTCTAGTTAGTTGCTAGCTAGAACCATTGGAGATGCCCTAACATCACGGGACGGCATGGCTTTCAAGCTGTAGTAAATAGAAGCCAAAACGTGCATGCAATCAAATAAATGCATTGACTCAAAAACATAATCTAAATTGATATGATTTATTACAACATAATTCAAGACCCCTCGTATGATTCTTTAAGCGGAAGTTTAGTAAAGCATGGAGTAGTACTAATGCCACCATCGCTTTTCTTTCTCTCAGTGTGGTTGGTGCAGTGATCATCGTGGTAGGCCTCTACGCGCTCATCTGGGGCAAGAGCAAGGACCACATCAACCAAGTCTCCGACGTCACTGCAGGTAGCAACAAGGGCGCAACCGAGCTGCCGTTAACCTCGGTGCTCAACGGCAGCGGCCACGGCAAGCACGAGCTCGGCAACGGCGGCCATGTCTTCGACGTCGAGACGCCGGCGGCCAATGGCCACTACTAATCAAGGAATACAGCAATACGTCCATCGATCCGTCCGTCTATTCTAGACGTGCATTCTGGTTGTGTAGTCGATCGATGGAGCGTGATGCGATTTTTTTCTCCTTTTGTTAATCTCATAAAATTCTTGCTAGATCAAGAGTGAGAGAGGCTAGATTTTTAGCTAATGTAATGGATAAGACCATGACATTTTCCGGAGTGCTTGCATAATTAATTAATGTGCGCTCTGCCTACGTCGAGCTGAAATTAATTGACTTAACTACTCTCTTCGTCCCATAATATAATTCTATCACATATACATAGAAATATATTATTTAAATAATATTTAATTAAATTAGACTATAGTTGTTCCTATTAGATATTTATAGTACTACTCTTTCTATTAAAGATAAATATGATCTAATTTTATTAAATATTACTTAAATAATATAATTTACACATACATATTAGATTTATATTACGGGACAAAAGAAGTAGTGCCTATGATATGAATGCCCTGCCTTTGCTTAATGTGATCGCCTGATCGAGATGATATGCCATCTTCGTCTGCTCCCCCTTTGCATTCTTGGTGCCTCCACTGATTAACTTGCTTCAATTGTGGCTAGTTAATTAATTGATGCTTGCTTCGACGTGGAATCCAAATGTGTGCTGCCTTTGAGAGTGTCATGCACCGATCGATCGATGCATGCATGTCATATCTTCCTTTTGCTTTTTTTCTGCTGCATGTTTGTGTCTTTAGCTAGCCTGGTGATTGATGACACCGATCGATTCAACGATAGGGTTAAAACATTCTTCTCATCCCCGGCCCGAAACAGCATGTCCTGAAAGTGTGACTGTTGAAAAAATCCTAGCTAGTTCCTCCTTTCATATATAGGCTCATATCTTAAACAGTCAACTCTTGCACTCTTACATTAATCTCTATGAGAATCAAACAAGCAAACCTAGCTTGTCAGGACCAAACAGTGCATCCACATTGCTTATTCCTTACTTAAAGAATAAAGACTATTATTTTGACATATGGCTTTGCAAAGAATTCACAAAGTTTGGATTGGGCATCATGATTTCACGACTTGGACATCTTACTTGGGCGACAAAGTGCGTTGGGTGCAGTGGCGGACCCAGGAAAAAAATCTAGGTAGGGCGGAGTCCATTGGCAGACCCAGGAAAAAAACTAGGTAGGCTGAAATCGGAAGCGTGAAATAAACAGTAGAACCCAAAAGCAAAACAATCCATGATCAAACTATGTTGCAATCACACTAATAAAAGTATGTGATACGAAATAGAAATAACAACTACAATTCGCATGTTAACATATGTAGATAACGGAGGGACAATGAAAAATACCTCACTAATGAAGCTTAATCCACAATTGTAGATGAGCTGTAAAAGAAATAACCTGTTAATTGTGAAAGATAGATAAATCAGTAGTGTCATAATTCGATAATAGAATATAAAAGAAGACAAAAAATATACCAGTAAATAACTAAGTACGTCTAGGAGAACGAGGCATTTTCATTCTTCGAGTTTTCATATTTTGAAATCGTTTCTTGATTTTTTTCACGATCAAGTCATTTGAATATCTCTCGCTCGATATAGCACACCATCAAGTCATTAAGCTAATCATCGGACATCTTATTACGCAAATCGGTCTTGATAATATTCATAGTTGAGAAGGCTCTTTCAACCGATGCTGTCACCACCAACTTCACGGCTAGACTTCCAAGATCATGACAAGTAACAAAATCATCAATTCTTCGCACATGAAGAATAAAGGTTTCAAGTTGATCCTTGATAGCCGCACGATCAGAAACAGAGAAATCTTCGTCAATTTTGACAAGCTAGTTTACATATTCTACATAAAATTTTGACAAGCTATCAAAACTGATACTCAAATACACAAGTCTGCTCTCTAGAATAAATAGAATTTGTTGTACCTTTATAAAATAGAACTGTAGAAGTGCAATATATAAAATTGTAAAAGTAATTACCAATCCTCAAATCACCTCCTCGGCTTAATGATAGCATGCTCGTGGACAAGCTGCACGAAGAATTTGGAATACGCAACTATCCGAATATTCTCTCAAAAACTATGTGCGAACCCGAGGTGAAATTCCTGATCACAGTTCTCCTTTGATCCTTCCTTACATGGACTCAACACAAAGACATACATGCATGCAATGGCAATCCATGCCCTCACGTAGCAACTAGCCAACTAGATAACCATGCATGCATGCAACTGCATGAACTCACGCGGACGGGCGTGACGCGTCGGCAGTATTGGCGATGAGCACAAAACTGGAGTGGCTGCATGGCGACGTGGGCGACAGTGGACCATCAACTAGCCGAGTGCTCTTGCGTCGCATGCATGCAGCGAGCGGCGGCAGGCGTTGGCTGAAAGGTGATGCGAGCAGGTGCGCAGAAAGTTTTCAAGGTGCTAACAGCTTCCACCGGGGGCGGCGGCCAGGGGAGCTCGGATCAAAAGTTATAGCAGTTTTAATTTGAATTGCAACATGGATGGTGGGATTGAAACTGCTATAACTTTTGATCCCGTAGCCGAAATTGCTCAAATTTTTTTCTGAAGGCTTTTGGATGTATGAAGAATAGCCCCACCAATTTTCACTATTTTTGGCGAAGATTTGATACCTTTAGCTCAACCGTTGGGCGACTGCATTAAAGTCGCCCAATGGGAGGGCGACTGGATGCAGTCACACAATGATTGAGCGACAGGAACAGAATCGCCTTCTGGTTGGGCGATAGGCTTCAGTCGCCCTCCCATTGGGCGACTTGAGCCTATTTTTGTAAAAAAATTTCTCGCGGGTATATTTTTGTAATTTTGAATAAAAAATGGATTATCCGTACAAAAAATTCGCTCGCCCGAAGGGCAGGTCCGCCCCTGGTTGGGTGTACACGCATATATATATCGCGAAGCGAATTCCAGACGTCCCATTTGCGCAGATCAATCACAACTCACTAGCAGCAATATTATTCTAGTCATTTTGGCTTAAACTTTTGGCTTATTTTTCACTATTTATAAATTTCATCTTTTTTATTTTTTTTTTTTATCTTTTTTGACTTTTTGCCGATTCTTTTTTTCGTATTCGTTTACATTGTCCATAATGGGCTAACTTGTTTTTTATTTTAAATTTTTTAAATTTAGTTACACCAAATAAGCGACCATCAGGTACAATGTAATATCAGCCAGCTACAGTGCAATTTCAGTCATGGTGGTGGTTGCCGGACATGGTGGTGGTGGTGGTCGCCGGACATGGTGATGGTGGTGGTCGCCGGACATGGTGGTGGTGGAGGCTTCTCCCAGAGAGGAGCAAGAAGAACATGCAGTTTTTCGTGCAGAGAATCGACCAAAGCAATAATCTCCAGAAATGCTTTTTTATGATTCTCACATAGTGCCATTACCTTTTTGTTCTTCCCTGTTTGCACTTGTGTGGATGTGTGTGTGCTGATAACGTATTGCAAGAGTTTGAGACAAGTGGTTGACAGAAAAGATTGCTTCTTTCTCTTACTTTCTGAATCTGTACAACAACAATATATAGTTGATGAATGGGTGGTATAAAAGGTGCCTTTATGGAAATGCATTTGTACATTTTGATATAACTGTACATTGGGCAGTTTTTGTAACTGGTGTTTAACAATTACCTTGTTCACGTCACCGTTGCGGCAGCGGCGAGCTCCAGCTCCAGCTTTCCGGTTGCTCCCCAACGCAAAGCAGCGCCTGCCCTCAGTTTTGATGATTTTTACACTGATGAGCGCCTGAGAAACTCGTGCCAGATGCGCTCGCCGCCATGGGCAAGGCCGGTGACGCTGAGCAGGCCAACCCCAGCCCTGCGCCGGCAACCGGCAACGGCTCCATCCTCGGCCGATACGGCGCCGTGGTCGGCAAGGCTCTCGATGCCAAGTGCGCCTTCATGCTGCTCCTGGCCGTCGGCGTCTCCTTCTCAGCCTTCTCCCTGCTCCTCCATCTCCGCGCATCAGCAATCATCCCCGATGACCCTGGCACACTCGTCGGTAAGACCAATTCATTCAGAAACAGCTTTCAGCAATGGTTAACATCTTTCAAAAAAAGCAATGATTAACTATCTGACACCTATACCTTCCAACCCCCTATGTTGATATTATTGACGAGTTCCAGAGTTGCACTCGGTTTATCAAAGTCAGAGGCATTCTCCAGAAATCCAGATCTAGCTGTAGATCGCCAATCAGCTACCCATGCTAGCGCTAGATGAAAGTCTGAGCAAATATTAAGATAAATTATGTCAAAGCGAAGTTTTATCCCCATCTTTGACAAAAGAAAATATTCGCTTCTCCAGGTGACATTCAGGCTAGCTTCATCTTGTTAAAGCCACGTTCAACTCTTGCTTCACATGCCAGAAGGCTAGAAGAAGAGATACATAGCGAAATAGGAATCCCCCATAGTAAGGTATGGTACCGTCCCCACTTCAATAAGAACAAGTTGTCAAGCACTCAAGCCATACTGAATATTGGCTGACTGCTGACAATTCTGCAGGTTTCCGTGTCTATGCACACATTCAAACTCAAGTATTCCACTTATGTAAGGTATAGTATTTTTCCTGACCCAAGAGATACCTCGGTACCGTCGAGAAGCACCTTGGCGAGCACCCGGATCTCGTACTGGTACGGCCACTCCTACTCCAAATCTGTCATGATGTCCCTTTCCTAATCGAAATCCAAAACCCAATTCAAGCACCATCTCAAATACTCAGGAGTCAGGACAAAACCGACAGAGAAAGAGAAAGGCTCAACCAAAAGTTATGAAAAGTGGTTCGGATTGCTTGCCTGGAGCTCGAGGGAGTGGGGCGTGCTGGTGAGCAGGAGGGTGGCGTGGGAGCTTCTCCTTGAGGCCGTCACAGAGGCAGCACCTAGCCTTAGTGTACAGTACCAGCCTCCGCGGTGCTGAGGACGGCGTCGAGGCCTCGCCAGCCGCTGCGGCGTAGAGGAGGCGGGAGGCGGCCCGGCCACATGGCGCGAGGCGGACGATCGCGGCGCACGGGAGCGTTGATAGCGCCGCCGCCATCAGTTTGGCTGGACTCGGGTGCTCGGCGGTCTGGCCTATCGCTGACGAGGCAGGCCACGGGTTAGCCACGCAGAAGTGGCGCATGGCTGCATGGGTCGGGTGGAAGAAGGAAACTAGCGTGGCACAGACGGGCTCGGTTACGCGTGCCGCATGGGCCAGATGCACGTAACTTACGGTGCAAAACCCGTGTTTCTTTGTTTTTTTAGAGGAATCGTGTGTTTCTGATGGGCTAAGCAAGCCTCACCTACGTGTAAGCGTCGTTCGGCCTATCATAGCCTAACCGTCGCGCCCAACCCGAAGCCCCAACTCCCCACTGTGGTAAGACGCGCTCATTGGCCCGCTCGAATCCGTCAGCCTTGTGTCTTCTTCACCCCATATGCTGCCCGGGGGCATTTGGTTTGCGAGATGAAATGATCTTGTCTGTAACTATGGTTCGCTCAATTTTATCGAACAACGTGATATAGCATCTAGATGGAATATTCTTCACTGAATCAATTAAATAGAAACATTCTATCCCGCGAATCAACACAAGAGGACAATGCCTCCTCTTAGGATGGAATAGTTCCATCCCGCGAACCAAACACTCGGCATGTGCCACGCCCTCCACACTGAACACATCTTGGCTGTTGTTCACGGTTTGGCAATCTCAAATTCTCTTAGGATATGCTTATTTGAGCTTTTGAAGCCTAACTTTCTAGATTTTCTGATATTGTGGTAGGTTTTTTTTGTACTGTAACCGCTAGTGGTTTTTTCAGTATAATTTTAAAAAAATAAAAAAAGGCTATTTCATCATAGATAATGTAAAAGAATAAAAGAAGACCAAAAAACTAACAAGTCGAAAAAAAGAAATTAAGAAGGTAGAAACTAAAAGCTTCACTCTTCCACCCCCACCACCACCAGCCGCATTGGCCATGTCCCGCTTGGCTTTGGTCCGACGGTTGAGGAGATCTGCGACGCGGACGGCTCCGCCGACTGCCGAGAGGTTCGTCCAACCCGAGGAGAATCGTCGCCTAGGGTTTCCGGTAAACTCGTCTTACTGTGGCATAGAGATTCATTGCGTTCCGAATAAAAATATTGGTGGCGTATCGGTAGTGCAATGCAACTACAACGGAATAGCCACTGCCAACTGCCACAGATTAGCACAATTCACGATGCGTTAGTTGCAAATTCATCCGTGGTCGATGTTATGTACAGAATATTTTAATTGGTAACTTACAATTAAGCTGAAATGAACATTGCAGTGTGGAATTCGCCAGCATCGCTGAGCTCTTGCTTACATTCCATCTGCGGAACACTTGCAATGAAAACTAGTGTACAGTACTGACAGGCGACAGGCTAGTCTAAGGCTAACAATAAAGTATACAGTTCTACCCCGTAATCACTCTTGTGCTACCTACAGTTCTGAAATGCTTTACCACTTCGCAGCTGATACAGAAAAGAGCCAAAGGGGGATCCTGCAGAATGTCAATTACTTGCGCCAAGTATCGAGTACAAGCTACTGTGGTCTGCATTTGAACAAGCTGTCATCTTTGCAAGTTGAAAGCTTGATAAGCATTGGATTTTATCTTCAATTAAATGCCTGTGTTGCTACTTGTGAGAAAGACGTGCATTCCTACCCTTGGATTTTTCTCCAATATCAATGTCAATTGTCAAATATTCAATCTTGAACGCAATGAGGTAAATTGGTCACCCCCTTAGTGCCAGTATGTTTTTTATTGTTTTAATCAAATACCCATTAGCTCAGTGTTTTCTCAATATTACAGTTTCTGGAGGACAAAGTATTTCTAATAAGCATCTAGCTTTACGAGCGTGTTATTGGAGCTTTAAGGTCCTCTGAAGTACAACTGAAAATACACATATGTTGTTGCATAAATCCGTTGCTTTTCGCGTCACTTACGGGGCACTGCACTGAGATTGGGGAGGGAGTGATCCAAATATTTCCCCGATGTGGTTCTCGGTAGAATTATCATCAAAATAGTGAAGATCAGCGACAGAGATTTAAGGATTACCTAAGCAGACCAGGTTGTCAGTAGTCAGTACATTTGTTCATCTATGGAACATTTCCTAATTTAGAGGTACAGATGATTTCTTGTGTTTGCAGCTTAAAAGAGAATATTGTACATATGTGTTGTTCGCTAAACAGATAAGAGCACTGTAATGAGATACTATTCTCTGGACCTGTCTCTTTTTTTCTATCGTTTTCATTATTTTTTAGCTTTTTCAGTGCTCTGTATGACAATGTTAACTGCGCATTTGGTGCCATGTCACATGCATATCAGTCTGTGATGCCATGTGTACTAATTCAAAAACACTGTTAGTGAAAAATGACTGATGTTGACTGAGAAAGCGAATTTGAATTGATTTTCAAACCAAGGACTCTATTTTCCGAATCGAAAGAAATGCAACTTGTCTGCACCATTTGATATATAAGAAAGGGACCGGTGATGAAAGCTACTCAAAGGCCAAATGCTATGTTCTTATTCTGCTATTTATGACTGTAGGGGTTGCTGGGCTATTGGCATGCTTATGATGAAATGGTGGTGCTTCTTCGAGTTCTGCAAAAAGATCGTGGATTCGTGATTACAACGTATTGATGCAAAATAACACTGGTTTGATGATCAGGAGAAGCGTAAGGTGAAGTTCTAACAATTGTAGTAACAATGTCAGATTATTTTTCTTGGTTTCATCGGTGATCTTAGATTAAAACTAGTGATCCTTGATCCTTCACTAAGTGAATATGGATTTACAATAAGCACCATCCCTTGATTCTATTTGTATCAGGCAATCAGCATATCATTACTCATCATCTTTTCAGCTCGACAGGACATGTACGTGGGAGTATAGTAATGCCCAAAAAAATAGCAGATGGGATGGTCCTGAGATCCTTTTGCTCTTATACTAGTTGTATATCATGTTCACCTGTAAGCTATCATGGGTTTAATGTATATCACCGTTTGACATCACTTTGTTACCGGTACATTATAGTGCTTGTGCCAGTTACTTAATTTTGTATTTGTGATTCAGTTAGAGGTATGAATGCAATCACTTTCACTCTCTTTTTAGAGATTACAGAATATATGCCTGCACTAATCCATTGCTGTTAAGCACTATCAACTTTCCATAGGGAATTGCTGCAGAGTGGCACTAGTGCTCGAACAAATACACAGGTACAGTAGCTCCTTACTACTTATGAGGCCCCTTTTTACTGGAATTTTTGTTACACTGACTACACCACAAGCTTTCCTAAATTATTTGATTTGTGCTAGTTTTGTCAACGTTGAAACAAATTCCTGAGCAGATATCTAACGAAAAGCATTGGTAAAACTTAGAAATACACTAGGCAGTTAGCTCCGGGCCGTCGGGTCACAGTTCTGGGGGCCACATCAAGGTGGAAGTGAGACTGGACAGCACATAGTCCTCAGTGACTGGTAATGCTAGAACTCCCCCCAAAGCAATTCTTTTTTTTAAGTTTGTACACTTGAAAAGTTAATTCAATCTGGTGTTTTTGCAATCTTTATCTAGAAAAGGTAGCTTTGAAATTTGGTTATGTAAAAAGCGTCTACAGGATAGATGTTCCTAGTTCCTAAAACTTTGCGACACTGATCCTTAATTCCCAGTACTTTGCAACATAGCTATCCATAACCCTCAAATTTTGTTGTTGGGATTGAATACTATTTCCAATCAATGTTGATCCTACTTTAAAAAATGCAGCCGAATCAAAATTCCAACATTCCCAGATTCTGCATCTAGATGGGTGTGGTGAGGAACATTTTGAAGATCATTGAGCCTCTACTCCTGAAAAATGTCATTAGTTAAAGTTTTCCCTGACTGTTGGTCAGGGAGCACACAAGTAGAAGGAATTTTTACATCAACCAGGTGGCTTTTTTCAGATAAAAGAACTGCTTCCTAGAGCACTTACTATAAGATGTAGAAAACCATTTAACATCCTAATATCTGAACCCCAATGTCTTAGCAATTAGAGTACAATTGCTAGGAGAGTTAATTTTCCAGCAGGCAGAATTCTGCATTTTTAGCCAGGTTAACATCACCCCTCACATGCACAACAGAAAACAAGAGCAGTCAAAAGCGAAATGAACCCCGTCACCCGAATAATCTTGCACATAAGAGGAAGCTTCTCCCCTCCTTCCCGCCCATCCGCTGTCCCCTCCTCCTAATGCCTTCCAGCTCCATGCCGCGAGGCTGAAAGATATATGTCCGTAAAATAAAACTGAATTAATTATTCACGCTGTACATTGCCCTCCCCTTCGACGATCCTACGAACCCGAATGAGAAAAAGAAAGACACAAACCGATCGTTCGTAAAGCGACTGCATCATATCAAGATTTTTATTCTGCGAGCTAGGCTGTTAAACCGCGTAGCCGTGGGGGCCTCGGCGACGGGCGTGCAGGTGCAGACGGCAGCTAGTTTGTTCGCTTATGCGCGCTTATTTATGAGCGTTTTTGCTGACCTCTGTGAGACCGGTTCTTCTCGGGACACCTGTATGAAGTGGAAGTGTGGCGCAACGTAGCGAGATGATAAGAAACGCAAGATCTGAAAGCAATGTGGCTGTGCATGTTGATGAGGGGAGTGGCCTAATTTAGATTTTTTTAAATTTAATTATGCCAAATAAGTTACCTTCAGTTACAGTATAATTTCAGCTAGCTACAATACAATTTCAGCTATAAATTATTATTTTTCAGTCCATCCGAGTGGGGCCTAATGTAGCTTGTCTTCTTGGCTTTTTGACCATCCTGGATTTCAGGTTGTCCATCGAAAGTTACAGAAGACTGTCTCCTCGCGACCTCGTGGCAAATAGGCTGTACATTACTGGCATTAAACTACGGATTATTGGTCATGATCAGACTGTGTCATGAGAACATAAGCATGTTCACAATCTCTCTCTCGAAAGTAGCATTGCAATGTCAAGGCTACTACTCGTCGGCAGGTGGGCTTTTGCACAATCTGCACACCGGGAGTATCATTTGCACATGATGCGCCCACGTATAAAGTGAGTACACATTCTGTAGTATTCAGGAATCAGTATGGATAATATGTGCTGTGTGCTCTTTCACAATTTAAATTCCTTTGAGAGGGCAATATATCAGTTGTAGATCATGGTACGCATGCTCAAGAATTCTAGCATTCGAGGTTTTCAGTTGCTTCTAGGTTTTCAGCTACAAGTTGCAACGCAAAATTAACACATAACTGAACGTACCTCTAGACTTTGTAAGCATCAGATATGAATCTTAATTCGTAAGATTTAGAAACTTATGCCTAGCATTTATATCAAACAATGCATCATGTGAAATAAGTAGTCTACAAATACTACTTGTTAGAATAGTCCCACATGGATTGTGGGAGAGGAGCAAGCACAACTTATAAGTGTGAGGGAGCCCCCACCCATTGGACTAGTCTTTTGGTGGGAGAAGGCTCAATACCACTTATAATGTTGTTGCCCTGTTGCTCCGTGGGCTTAGTTGTCTTTTGGTGGGAGAAGGCTCAATACCACTTATAATGTTGTTGCTCTGTTGCTCCGTGGGCTTAGTTGTGTTCAGCCCATTTAGACCTGTGGCACCCGGTTGGACCTAGGCATACGGCTAGGGTCCAAAAAGTGTAACAATTGGTATCAGAGCCCAGGTGTCTAACATCTCCTTGGACCTCATGGTTGCAGAAGTGTCCAATCCATGTGTGAGAGGGAGATTGTTAGAATAGTCCCACATGGATTGTGGGAGAGGAGCAAGCACAACTTATAAGTGTGAGGGAGCCCCCACCCATTGGACTAGTCTTTTGGGGGGAGAAGGCCCAATACCACTTATAATGTTGTTGCTCTGTTGCTCCGTGGGCTTAGTTGTGTTCAGCTCATTTAGACCTGTGGCACCCGGTTGGACCTAGGCATACGGCTAGGGTCCAAAAAATGTAACACTACTAGCATTCACATTGTTAGTTCCATAATACTATTACTGCTTATAATTTGTTCTTACAATTATCCCAGCGCAATGGAAGCCTTTTTTAACCTAAGAAAGGGAAAGGCCTCCGCATACTTTGACCAACCGGTATCATCCTCCATGAACACAAGTGAAAACATATAAAACTCCTGCATAGGTTATGCCCTACGTACCTGCCTCCCGGACCAACAGGACCCAGTCCAATGAACACGCAAAACAATGAACCGATTAAACGAGTACACAACCCAGCCGTAAGGTATCTTCCCCAAGGATCTTTCTCACCATTCCATAAACAAACTCACCCCGAACGAGTCATGGCAGAACCATATTCTTTTCAGTCTCCATAGAGTTTAGACCGAACAAATCATGGCACAACCATCATAGGGTTTGTTCTTTTCGACCGAAGCTAGCGGCTTTTGGCTTTTGCTACAATACCTAACTTTCAAATGGGATATTTTCTCAAGACGGGGTCTACAAGTTAATTGTAGTACACGTTAAAAGCCTAACATCTGTATTAACTAAAATCGCAAGCGAGTATATCTCTCTGTAATCTCTGTCGTAAACAGCTAAAATTCAAAAATTTCAGTCAAAAGCAATAAGCCGCGGCCGCGCTAAACAGGCCATTGAAAGTTAGATACTGTAGCAAAAATCAAAAACCGCTAGTTTTGATCGGAAAGGACATGCCACATATTCTTTTCAGTCTCCGTAGAGTTTAGACCAATCACATGACATGGGCATACGGAGACTAGCCACCAGCAGTACTAGCTAGCTAACCTTCCTCCCATATTCGCGACACAAGATTATCAGTGTGTCGCCTCTGTGGTGCAGTCTGTACTTGCGCTGCTCGAGTTCGACGGCATGGCAATTGCGCACGGCGCACACGGATCGAGAAGGCGAATGGCACGCACGAAGTGGGCGTACGGGAGGACACACGAAGTCAAGATCGGGCACGCGGTTGGATTGGTTCGCCCAGCTGGCCTGGAACGAACCGGCCGGCGGCGGCCGCCGGGGCCCCGACCAGTCGGACCACACTTCTCGATCTTGACAATACTGGCCGCTCGTTTATGCTTGTGTACTGAGCGCTGTAGCTTTTGTACTGAATGACTAGATAGGAGGTGGTTCCAACATGTATGTATGTCCTGCGAGATGTAGATGATCGTTGTTCCGATGCTCCCCGTTTGGAACGTAGGAATTGGATTTTCTAGAAGCCAATGCGTTTTGCTCTAAAATTCCTATTGGAATCCTCCTGTGATGAGCTGATTACGAAACTTGCCCCGTGGTTTGGTTCGGATTTTCGCTTTCCTTGTGGAGGAATTGGCGCTAGCTAACACAATAAATCAAACTACTTACCTGGTGTGAGAGCTACTTGCTTGTTGTCACCACTCGCCAGTTGTAGCAGAGTCCAATTAACAGATTACGGCTGATGTGATTTCTAAAGCGAAAGAGCAGGTGAGCACGCTTTCTGCAAGGACTTGCTTTTCTACCTTTTTTTTTTCTGGGTAGCAAAGGTTCTGTCTTTGCACTCGCTGACAGGGCAAACGTATGTGTTGATAATTTGCAATCATACAGGTTGAACTTTTCAGGCATCTACTTAAGATGTATACGCTGGTACGATATATACACCCTCCATCTTCTATGTACTTGGCAATGGATGTACATTCCAATGGATTATTTGCTTTCCATGCATTCTCACCTGACCAGAAAGAGCCTTCTCTCCTCGATCATGGAGCCATGGTGGTCGGGCGTGAGACTGTGGAGCCAGTGTTCGATTAAATGTGTTCAGTTTATTGCAAATCCATTGCGATTCTCGTAACACTGGCTGTTTGTGCGATCTTATCGCATCGCATATCTGCATCTACGTGTAGCTGAGGCACCGGCGCCAGCCAGCTCTACTTAGCTCTGAGAGAACAACTGACGAACATCCTATACGACGGATCGGACGGCCGCCGGTGGATCGATCATCGATGCCCCCACACAGCCGGAGAGTCCGACGCGAAGCTACGTCAGCGACAGCCGTCCATCGCTATCCCAGAATCCGCCAAGCTAGGATCGATGCCCCATGGATCGGAGAGGGGGCGACGTTGACCCGCCGATCACCCATCTCAGGGCGCATCGATCCGCTTCTCTCAGCATCAGCTCGACGCGGTTTGCGGTCGGAGGAGGCCAGTGCAGCTCCAGCTAGCTCCGTGGCGACTGACATAAAGCCACCTCCCCTTTTCTGCGTACCACCGGCCGGTTGGTTGCTGCGATGCTAGCTATTCATCCGTCTGCTGACGCCGTGCGACGCATGCACCTGCATAGTCCCAGCAAGTCGCCGTCGCGGCAGGCAGGCGCGAAGCTGCGCGCGAAGGCGCCTCCGGGGACGCGAACAAAAAAGTTTTCTGCTACGCATGTTACTAGCTAGTACTACGTTGGTGCTTAACAGTACCAAGCTAATCGATCCGAGTTGTGCGCATGGTTTTCTCGCTACCGTGGATGCAGCTAGCTGGATCGATTCGCATGCAGCAATGCCGGCTAATTAGTTCGCGCAGATCGACTCGGTGGTTTTGCGGTCGCAGCAGCACCCGTTTGGTGCTGGTACGGGGAGAAAAAACGCAAGAGCAAATTTAACATTGTATTATTTCTCATGTGGCTGACATGTCGAGCTAGAGTGGAATGGACGGTGTATATGTAATGTAGTGAGTTCCTGTGTTTAGTCAACCCATCGGCTGTTCACAGTTTTAAGTAATTAGCACAACTACACGAGGTCCCGGCTTACTTCTCTCGTGACTCGTGGAGTGTAGACTTTTTCACATCTTTTTAGCTGGACAACGTACATGTTGATAGAATTTTTGGCACATATAGCACAGTTTGAATCTGTATTTATAAAAATAGTTATATATGTGTGAGAATGATAAAATATCACTTCTGTTGTCCGGTCACCAGTGGCAACGCCCATGCAGCTGACACGTAGATATGTCATCTTGCCACCGTACGGTAGGTGGCCTACCGCTCGGCCACTGGACAGCAGGCCACTTGCAATCCAGTGGCGGTGTACCAACCAATTAGTCCATTAATTAGCGTTTCTTAATTGTAATTAACAAAATTATTTAGGTGTACCATTTGTATAAATTTTTTAGATATACCAAATGAGGTTAAAAAATTATGAATTTTTTTATGAAGGCTCTAGAGATAGCATACTTAATTATGTAACATTTTCGTAATTTTATTATTTTTGAATTTTACTCGAAAATTCATCTAACTATACTATTTTTAGGAATTTTTAATATTGAAAATGAGCTTCAAAAAATATGAAATATTTTTCAAGGATCCTCACATAGTAGAATTGATTTCATATTTTTTTTATAATTTTATATGTTCCAAGATTATCTCAAAAATTAATGATTTAGGTCTCAAAAATTACGATTTTAGGTTTCGGAAATTAGGGTTCTATGATTTCACGCGACTTGAAATATGGAAAGTTTAGTACGACATGACTATTCTATGTAAGAGGTACCGATTAAGGCCCCCCGAATGATTTTATGATTTCATTTGATATGGTGAGGCCCCCGGACAACATTAAGCAGGAATCTCGCTTCCCTAATAACACATATGAAATGACCGCATTACTCTCTAGTTTTTAGCATCATTTATTTATCAGTAGTTTTGCCTATTGTTTAGCACTTGCATGTGAATGAGGAACGTTTGTGTCATAGTTACTATTTTGGTCGATATTGGCTATGATAGTATTTCCCTTTTTCATTGAGAAGTAATTATGCAATGACTATATGCATTGAAATGCAAAGCATATTATCTTTCTGCCAGTATTTTTTGTGTTGAAGATGTTTTGCACAAGAGAATGCCACTTCTAACAATTTTACCAACAATAGTCTTTGGAGCAGATGTTACCCATCCATCTCTATGAGCGAATGCATCTCTATCTATTGCAGCAGTCTATCGTCTTGCTCGCTCACTCTATTTCTCTCATCACGACACAATTTGTCATTTTGTTCAATCTGTGTTTTCCTCATAGTGAGTCAAATACTTGATGTTTTCTAAATATCTTCTCCTGTAACGCAGCAAAGCTGTGGTTCAACTTTGAATACTCATCTCCTCTTCCTCCACTTCCTTCCTTTGTACGCCACTCCCAAATTTCTTCGATTTCTCCCCTCTCACCCACCACTACCACCTCTGGTGCTCCCATTCACTTTGGTTCCCTAGCTCGAAACCCTAGGGCTCAAGGGGGACAGAGCTTGGATCGTGATGGCAGCGGCGGAGGGCCACGGCGGGGAGCCGACGATGCCAACGCCCCACGCTGGACAGGAGCCGGCCAGTGGAGGAGCGCAGATTTGGTCAAGTTTTGATCCATCTTTAGAGCACATAAAATTACTAAAAAAATAGAAAAATTGGTCGACTATGTCAGAAGGCTGCACATAAAATTTTGTAATTTTTAGAGCTCATTTGCTATATGTAATAATTCCTACAAATATCATAATCTTATGAATTTTTGAGAAATATTCAGAGTGAATAAATTTGTCAAAAAAATTACACAATGAAGTGTGTTATGTCAGGAGGCTGTACATAAAATTTTATAATTTTTTTATCAGATTTGCTATATTTAAAATTTTGAACAAATAGTAAATACAAAATCTAGTTCAAGCAGATAATTAAGTCGGCTAATTAGCCGGTTTAATTACTTACCGTCTGGTGGCAGAGTGACAGGCCACCTGCGGTTCGATGGACGAGTGATAGGCCACCTGTCGTCCGATGGCCAAGCGGTAGGCCCACGTGTTACCTGCACGGCACTGCCGTCCACTGATTGGGCGGTAGAAATGGTCAATACACACACACACACACACACACACACACACACATATATATATATATATATATATATATATATATATATGATTATTTTTGTAAATACGGGTTTAAAACCTGCTCTATATATATAGGACGAGTGTTTCATGCACCTTGGTGCCTAGGCACCCATATCAATACCCGTTGATTTGCTTTGAGATTCGCAATGTTTGATGTGAGTATCTTCATATACCCATAAAAAAGTATATTTGAGATGTCAAACTCCGAAAAAAATTAAATTCAACTTCAGTTTAATTAGTTTGAATTATTTTTATGGTATATACTCACTGTAGTCGCATTGAACTCAAAAGTAGTTCAAACTAATTTGAACTGAGTTCAAAACTTACTTACCATAAATATATCAAGGGTATAAAATATTTCCATAGCCAAACTCAAAAAAATTATCAATCATACACGTGTATCGAACGGTTCTTGATGTGGGTGCCTAGGCACCCATGTGCCTTATGTACTTTTCCTATATATATATATATATATATAACTACACTTGCGAACAAGTTTTGAATCTACACCATTGATTAGACTAGGCGATTGGCTAGTAACTGATCACAATTAACTTCAGGATCCACGAGCTTGATCCATAGATACGGCAGCAAATTGACTGGGCAGCAGTACAGATCAAAGGTGCTAAATTAAAGAAGACAAAGCAACCCTATCCAGAGTTTAGGCTCAGGATAAACATATGTAGTTCGTTAACTCTAGGTCTATGTACAGGCTTAGCTTAACCCCAGCCATATATACGCAGGTGGGTCTAACACTGCAGCCTGCAGGCAGAACGACCGGACCAATCTAGGGACGGTTCTTTTCAGATTCTAAAATCTATTTTTGGCTTTTCTATAATAACTAATTTTTAAATGAAATATTTTTTTAAAATATAGTCTACTAGTTAATTGTAGTACATACTGTAACGACTTCATTTATATCGGTCAAAACCGCACGTGAGTTTTTGTTACTATGTAATCTCTCGTACAAATAACCCAAAAACCAAAAAGCACAGCGCAAAGTCATAAACTTCAGCCAAAAAAAACATACCCCCAGTTTGCTAGCTGTACAACTGTACAATTCAGAATGATGGTAGATTCCCCGGTGATCGAACCAGCCACGGCACGCCAATACTTAACACTAATCATGTATGCATAATGCATGCATGCTACAGCTAGCTAGCTTATCCACACTTTTGAGTAAGCTTGAAACATAAAACGTGTTGCGAGTACTGACATGCTGTGTGCGTAGGAATTGAATTAGCAGGATCCTTCCTTAATTTTCCTTATTTCTCAGCATTTCCTCTGCATTATTGCAAGGGAATATAGTACGGTACTGTATTCGACTAAAACAAATATAACACTATCAGCGTGATGTGAACAAAATGGTTACAATACACAACCAATTCAGTTGAGACAAAAAAAAAAGCCTCGATCGAGTTAACAGTGCACGGTGTGAAGCACCTGTGTCCTATAAGTACGCCATCGGACGCACCACTTCGCAGCAGCCGGTAGCCACACACGCAGACACACCTACACCAAACCACTCCTACTTGCAGTGTCTTGCACTCCTAACCATCAACATCACACATCGAAGTATCATACTATCAGAGCAAGAAGCGTCGTAGTTTGGTTACGAAATGGTGAAGAGCGCGCAGCAGGAGGCGGCGAGCAACGGTGGCGCGCACGGCGGCAATGCGGCGGCGGGGCGGGGGGGCCAAGGCGGCAGGAGGCAGTACAAGGGCGTGCGGATGCGGAGCTGGGGCTCGTGGGTGTCGGAGATCCGGGCGCCCAACCAGAAGACGCGGATATGGCTCGGTTCCTACTCCACCGCCGAGGCCGCCGCGCGCGCCTACGACGCCGCGCTGCTCTGCCTCAAGGGCTCCGCCGCCGACCTTAATTTCCCCGTCCACCTCCCCTTCCACCTCCCCGCCGCCGCCATGTCGCCCAAGTCCATCCAGCGCGTCGCCGCCGCGGCCGCCGCCAATGCCAGCCCCCTGCAGCCCGGCGCCGCCGCCTACTCTGCACCCGCGTCCGCGACCCCGCCGTGCAGCTACGGCGACGCGTCGTCCTCGGCCGTGAGCTCCCCGGAGACCGCCAACACCGACCGCGAGATGGCGCACGACGACATGGGGGACGACGTCGACTACGGCGCGCTCGCGGACATCGAGGCCTTCTTCCAGTCGTCCAAGTGCATGGCCATGGAGTACTGCATGATGGACCCACTCAGCACGTTCTTCGCGCCGGCTCCCATGGCAGCGGAGGCGGCCGCCGAGTGGGAGGACGAAGGTGAGATCAGCCTCTGGAGCTTCTCCTCCCTCAACTGAGCTCAACCAAACGTCAGCTCGCCGGAGAGGGAAGGCCAGGAGGTCATGTCTCAAGTGATCATCATTAAGTAATTCAATACTGACCGATTAATTACTACTCTACGTGATCAAGAATTGCTCACGGTACAACAAGCATATATGATTGATATTTATTTGATTCATATATGTAGTTCATTATTATTGTACTAGTAGTACTAGGCTAATTGTGCATTGTGGGGGAGCTCTGATGGAGCTACATGTTTTAAGGCAGCTTTCCATGGAGCTAACTCCTCTCAATTGCATGTCATACTATGTGTAAAAGCTGTTTCTGCATGTGCAAGTAATGAATTGCGATGTACTCGTCCTATACTTATGTCCAAAGCATTGTCCTTTTACTAGTGCAGTTATGGTATGATGGTATCTAGTCGACGCAGAATTTCTGGGATCCTTGCGACTAAAATTTTAGAGTGGGCCATATGGCCTATGGGCCGCAGTCGTCTGACGTATTTTGGGCTTCATATTATACATCGGGTGCCTCTGTACCAAGAGATCTTTCCTTTGTACATGTTTGTAACTTCGTTAGAGGGTTACACCTCTCTTAATTTTTTTGTCATGATAGAGAGGATTTATTTACCTCTCAAGGACGTCATTACAACACTACAGTCATGAGTGAGTAGATGCTCAACACACAAGCTTATGCGTGCTATCCTGACTACACCAATGCACGATTCTTTCTCCTATCCGAGGGAGATCGGTGGTGATCGTTTTGGCTTCAGCTTTTAGCTTTCGGCTTATTTTTTATTATTCATAAATTTCGTCTTTTTCTGAATTTTTAGCTTTTTGTTGAGTTTTTTTGCTGGTTCTTTTTTCCGTATTGTTTGTATTATACGTAATGGGCTAACATATTTTTTTATATTTTATATTTTTTAAAATTTAATTATGCTAAATAAGTCTCTGTTAGTTACAGTGTTTTTTCAGCCAGCTACAGTGCTTTCAGCCATAAGCCATAAAAAAGCCCCAAATAATCACCAATTCTCTTGTTCCTCTTCCACTCGCACTTCTCACAAGGAATTCCATAGCCTCTATTTCTCAAAGGAAAAATTGCTCCCCTGCCCCAAAGTTTAATGGCGTTTGCTCATTTACCCCATGATGTCTCACTGACACGCGGGTCCAGAACCCACATGTCAGTGAGACATCATGGGGCAAATGAGCAAACGCCATTAAACTTTAGGGCACATAAGCAAATCCCCCTTTCTCAAATGATAAGACTTCATCTATCTTACAATTCTTAAATTGTGAAAACCTAATCTACGAAGGTTTTTACGAGTTACTAGATGCTGCAGTCACAAGATTTGAATGATGATGTAGAGTCTGTTCATTTGTGGCTTTTGAATTTAGCTTTTAGTTTTTTTACAGTAACTAGCTTTTAAATAGAGTGTCTTTTTAAGATAAGATCTATTAATTAATTATTAATTAATTATAGTACGTACTATACCGATTTCATTTATATTGGTAAAATCTACACATAGATTTCACTTATTTTATAATTTCTCATATAAATAATTAAAAATCATAAATTATAACCACAAAAGAACAGACCTGTAACTCACAAAGATGCAGTCTCCACGTTTGGAGTTTCGAGCACGCCCGCAAGAAAGTACAGCTTCCAGTCAAAAGCAACAGAGAGTTTCCAATCGCTGTCATGCAAAACAGCTGGCTTTCGTAACTGATTTATCATGCGCCATTGTTTGGAGAAATCCATCGTTCAAGAAAGCGAGGGCCAAAAAAGGAAAAGAAAAAAAAATGGAGGAATCCTGATCTGTAGCTTTTCGGATTCGGGTGCGTCTCTGCATCGGGCAACGAGCCCAGTACACATTGTCCCGCACCCGACCCGCCTAGGCCCATAGCAGCTTCGCACCCGCATCCGAGACGCCCCTGCCCCCTAGCAGCAGGCTTCCCTAGTCTCCTGCCGCCGCCGCCGCCGGCCATGGGGTACACCAAGGATCAGCTCCTCGCGCACCTCCAGGTCGGTACTACCACCCCTCTCTCGCTCCCAACCCTCCCCAATTGCTTCCTTTCGTCGCTTCTTGGCCGTGGAGATCGACTGGATTGGCGCTCGTGGGCGCGCCAGCCTCCTGATGGTAGCGTCGACGAGATGCTGCCGTCGAGATCTATTTGGTTGGAGTTAGCTTAGTTATGAATCGTAGCGCAAGAAGGCGTGTGTTTATAGCTGAATTTGGTTTTGCATTGTTAGAAAAGGAGAGGTTTTTCCCAATAAGTGCGTAGATCGAAGTGCGAAATTGCCCAGTTATATTGCATGACTACGACGAACTGTTGTATCCTGGATGTCGCAAACGGGAAAACGTTTGCTTTCTAGCGTTACTATGAAGCTAGGGCTCAATTTGGTGGTATTTTCTTCTGCAGGAGCTTAAGATTGATTTCACGTGCTACGATCACCCGGTTGTGTTGACGGTCGAGGAACAGGTTTGTGAACTGTGGAGTTCATACTTCGTTCTGCGATGGCTTCCGATTTATTTACCATGACTGCTAATTGAACTTCTCCTATGCCAGGCCAAATATGTTGGGCATTTAGGAGGTGCTTTGAGCAAAAATCTACTCTTAAAGGTATGTGTGTTGGCAACTGATAGACAGTTAATTGTTCGGAGCCTGATACACATATGTTCATGTATTGAGATTTGTTTGTTCTGAGTTTCAGGACAAGAAGCATCGGCTGTATATTGTTTCTGCCCTTGCTGGCACGAAAGTTGACATGAAAAGTAGGTGAATTTCTTGATGATTACATATTTTCGTTACTTATTTGATTATCATGTCAATTAATGTTGTTTTCTTTTAAAACTACTAGTTCTATCCCAGCGTCTTGGTTTGGGAAAAGGTGGTCTACGGATGGCTCCTGAGGAAAATTTGCTGGAAGTACTTCAGGTACTATTTATGCTGTTTTATAAACAACTATCTATTGTTTGAGCTCACCATGAAAGCAATTAAGCAAAACGAGCATTGTGCATCTTTTGGTTCCATATTTTTGGATGTAAATCGACATAAGTAGTGCCCTGTTAGTTTGTCAGGTTCGCTGCAAAAAAACATTTCAAGAAAGTTTGGTACAATCTTTTAGTTAAGTCAGGAGCTCTTTCGGTTTACTGTTAAGAGTGCCATCTTTACCAATGGTGAACTGTTATGAACCTTAATTCATATGGGGTAAACACCGCCGAGAGGATGGCTAGGCAACATCGGCGTAGAGGGAGAGGAAGCGAGACTATAGATGAGAATGACTTTGTTATTTCTTGCTCAATTCCAATAGCATGCGGCAACTCTCTTATATAGATGGGCTCCCCCTAACAAATAGATCTAATTTTAATCATATCTCTAACAAATAGAAACTAATATCATATCTCTAATAGATAGAAACTAATCTCTAACTTCCTAATAATGAATCGATTGGGCCTAAGACCCACGCCCATGACATGTATCTCTTAATGTCATTTATCACTGGAGGTCTACTTGCTTCAAGTAGGCAAAACAACAAAAGGACTTTCTGTTTATAGTCAATAGTGTTGGGGTGAGGAAGCATGAAGTCTCGAAATGACAGCATTTCTGAAATGCTGTTTATTTGGCTTGACACATGAACAATATATTTTATTATTATTGTCATTTTTAGCTGTCTTTTTTTCTTCTCTTCAATTTTTGGGAGGAGAGCACTTGGACTCTGGTGCTTACTGGCTTTACCATCTTCTAGTTGGATAGTTCATTTGTTTTGGTTTCAGCTTTTATGATTTTGTCACATGTTAATGTGTTCTTTGCTCATTGATTATGTCCAGGTACCATTAGGGTGTGTTACTCCATTTGCACTAATCAATGAGTCTGCAAGGTATGGTGGCTTGCTTTGACTGTACCATTGACTGTCTCTATCTTCACCAATTATAGTGTCCTTGATTGAAGGAAAGCTATCGCCAACCAAAATTTTGTTCCAACTGTGATCTATGTTATCAAGGCGTCGCCTAGGCGACGCCTAGGCGTCCTAGCGCTCCAAGGTGGACGCCAGGGACTGTCGCCTAGTTTTTCGAAGTTAGGCGGTCGACTAGAGCTTTCAGGCGTCCAGGAATCGGCGTTAAAAGGGGTGGGATATGGAAAGGAGTGAGAGAGAACCAGCGTCCGGACCTCCGCGTCATGCCGCTTGTGCGCCACGCCGCCTCCGTCTTCCGCGGTTCCGCCTCCGCCTCGTGCGCTGTCCCCACCTCCGGATCCGGCATCTTCACTCGTCCTCGCCTCCAGATCCGGCGTCGTCGCTCGTCCCCGGCTCCCTGCCGCCTCGCCTCGCCTCGCCCGACTCTGCGCCTCGCCTCGGCCGCGACTCGCGCCTCGCGGTTGCCGGCAGGGTCGTGGAGCGTGGCAGCAGGAAGAGGGAGTGGAGCCATCGAGGGGAGGAGGCGAAGGCGCGGAGCCACCGAGGGGAGGTGGGAGAAGGGAGGGACCGAGGGGGAGGCGGATTCGCCGAGGAGAGGGAGCGAGCGAGGCGGAGATGAGAGGGTAACGAGAGGAGAGGGAGAGGGAGCTGCGCGGAGAGGGAGCGAGCGATTTGCTGTCTGCTAACGAGTGTGCTGTGTGCGATGCTAGGGTAACGGGTTAAAAGGGAAATGTTTGGTATTTTTGCAAATTACTCTATAGAGTTCTACAAAATTACAATTAGATCCTTTTAGGTCCTTCCTCTTTGGATTTCTTCCGATTTACTCCTTCAAAACTACCCTATTTTCTCTTTTCCCTACCATCGTCTAATCATCGCCTAGACGCCCGCCTAGGCGCCTAGGCGTCCTGGCACCTCCGGAGCGCCTCGCCTCGTCTCGCCTTGTCGCCGTGACAACATAGACTGTGATTTATTATCGGAGTGGGAATTTGGGCCAACAATTTGCAAGTCATATTTCTGACAACCAGATAGGACTGTGAGCACTGTTCACTTGGGTTTCCTAAACAGTAAATATTACATTGTTAGGATGGTGCGCTCATGTTATCTAATCGTGAGCATGGCTGACCTTTTCAGTCCAACCAGTTTTACTTTGAAGATAGGAAATGTCACAGATGAAAAATAACCTGCTCAAATGCTTAAAACCGTATGCAAACTTATTTCAGAATGCTTTTTTTTCATGTGTTCTGTATTTCTATTTCACGGTGATCGTATGACCATTTCATAGTTGTCTTTATTTTTATTGCTTTTTCAAGTAGTCTGTGTTACTTGTATTCATACAATTGTGTATTTGCATGCAGTGCTGTCTCATTATTACTGGACCAAGGTTTTAAGTCTAAACAAAGCTGCTTCTTCCATCCACTGACAAATGATATGACCATTGGTATGAATGATACTTCATCACTTCCTTTACTGATAATGTTTCATTACTTCGTTTACTGCTGTTAATTAATAGTTACTGGATTGCACACTGTTATGTTAGCTAGCCATGATGTCACACTTGTGCGGAGGTTGCACAAATGATGTATCCTGGCCTGACTAATGTTATGCGCTTTGGCAAAAATAGAGGGACACATACACTCAAACCTTTGACTACTAATTGGCTAATTCCTGATTTACTTCATCTCAGCTCTCAGCTCAAGCAATCTAGACAAGTTTCTCATCTCCACTGGGAAGCAATTAGCTTATGTAGACTTGGAGGTAATCTTTGGATCACCAGCATAGGATTTCACATATATATTCGAAAGAGATTCTAACATTATTGTTTCGGTTCAGGCTTCACCAGTGGTAGGTAAAGATAATCCTCCTGATCTAGCAGATCTTGTACCATCTGGTGTCCCAAATTCTTCAGAGCCTGTTGAGAACGTGATACCTGCACTTGATCCTCAACAAAATAGTGTGCCCAAAGAGAAAACATGTCTTACAGGTGAGCTATTGATGTATACCATACTTCTTTTCATTCCTTGTTGTGCAGCTGTCACTTTTTTTTGGCTTTGTATATACAATTCTATATATGAACGGTGCTGGCAATTTTCAGTTGTATGGTGTTCTATTGAACCAACAATACTTGACTTGGCCATCTTCTTGTGCGTGCCTTACAATTGGTTGGGCTGTGTGCAAGAGAAGTATGCTGTAATACTTGAATATGATTCTAGAACTAGGTCGAGAACTGTTAGCAGTAAGAATGTAAGATAATGTTTGTTACTACCATCATAGCAAACTAACGCTATGTTTGTCATGATCCATACTCTGGCTGCCAACAAGAAGAATATAGTAGCTGTCTCTACAGAAATTTAAGCATTTTCCAAAGAACCCTGTTCAGCCAATGAAGTGGTCAGTTGGAGTGTGGGCCTTTGGGGCTATAGATCGGGTACAACCTACCTTTACCTGATATGTATGGTCTAGTGTACCTGGAACAGTGTCACGAATTGTTTGTGCACCAGGATAGTGACAAATCAACCATAGTATTTCAATGATTATTTCTAGAATGAATTTGATTTCTGAAGAAATAACCATAATTGATTACACAAGACAGGATGCAACATTTTTAGTTGCTTATTATTTGCCATGTGCTCATACACATGCATTTTATGTATAAAACTTTCTTGAGTTTATGATTATACTTTCAAGTTTCAACAGTCAAACATGACATGCTTTGTCCTTGATCAGAAGTGAAGGCTAAGCCCAAAGTTCAGAACAAGGGCGCAGAAAAGTCACAAAGTAAAATACCTACTAATGGTACTAATGTTGAGAAATTTGTAAATGATGTGTTTGACATCATCTCCCCATTGTTCCTGTCTGAGGTAATCCAATGCTTATCTATGATAGCCTTCTTATATAACCTCTGCCCCTTGTGTTGATAAATATTCTCTTGTAGGTATCAAAGAAACTGAATGTCAAGCAGGAAGAGCTTTCGTCAATATTAGATGGCTTTAGAGGCCGAGCTGCTCCAGATTTGGAGTGTGTAACGGTTAGTTTCTCTACTGCTGTTTGTTAGCACTGCTCAATCATTTCTGTAATTGATATATAGACAAAATCCTGGCTTCTACTAAAAGTAATTGAGTAGTTAAATAATGGATGCTGCTAAAGGTCATCATAGAATAAAAGTCACCACTCCTGTTAGAGAAAGAATACATCATTCTTACACTTCTTCCATGGAATTTCCAATTGAAACTTGAAAATCTCACTCATATGTAAGGGTAACTTTGTCATTGTGCTGAAATATGATGAGTAATGCTGATTTCTCCTTGAGCCTTGCGAAAACTCCAAATTATTTGCTCACTGAAGCTAATGAGTTTTAGAGGGAAATAAGTTTTCTTCCTGACGTCTGGATATACATGGTCCGGTCTGGAGAGTTGGATGATTAATCATATTTATGAAAAATCATGTTTCAGTTGTTATGAATATTGTAATATTGTGTATGTATTCATGAGACCCAAAGGGCAATATATATAGAGAATACAAGGGGATATTACAGGGAATATGCCATATGCGCATAAGTAAAGCGAGGCATATAAGGAAAGGAATAATATAATTCTTATTCCATCTCTAATACCTTTAACACCCCCTTCAAATGTAAGGCGTATGCAATAATATTGCATTTGAAAAAGGGTTAACACTAAAACAAGAAAAATCCGAAGTTCGAGTCTTGATAATGTCGTTGTGTGTAGCTTTTGAATAAACTGTCAAATCAAGCCGAAGAGGAATAGATAGAAGCATGGCGGCGCAGATCGAAGCTCAAAACGGCGACGACGCAGTGCACAAGGTGCAGAAGATGCGTAGCGGCCTTAGAAGCTCGGGGCGGCGGCTAGAGAAGTGGTGGCATCATAATAACTTCTACGATCTACACGCGGCTCAGAGAGTAGAGCGACGGCTGCTGTTATGTAAAAGAAAATTCCTATACTTCTATGACTGACAATAAATTTATAGACTTGTACGATTTGGACGAACCGAAAGAGAATCTACGGACTTGAATGGACGCAACGGAAGACGCAAAAGAAAAATAACTCAAAAACTGACTCAAAAGAACACAGATATACCACGGCCTTTGAATCGCACGGCTTTGCATATACCCTCCACTCACTCCCTTGGGCGCCACTCACTCCCTCCCTCCCTCCCTCCCGTTTCTCCCTCGCTTAGAGAGAAGGGGAGCGGCAGGCTCCAGAGGGAGGCGATGGCCGGGAGAAGGCGGTGAGATCCGGCGGCGGCGGCCACGGGAGCGGCAGCGGCGGCGAGATCCGGCGGCAGCTAGATCTAGGAGAGGCGGCCGGAGAAGAGGCTGACGACTCCTCCTTGTCCTCCCCTCCCCTACTTCCCCAGGCCAAGTGGATGAGGCGGCTCTTCAAGGCGTTCCTCCTGAGCCGACGGGGGGCGGCGCCGCCAAGAGGAGCGGCGATGGCATGGCGGCTGGAGCTAGCTAAGAGGAGCGGCGGCGGCATGGCCTGGGACATGCTAGCGCGACGGCGGCGATCCAAGAAGAGGACGGCGGCGACGGAGGCGTGGCCCGGATGGAATCTTTGACGCCCAGATCCGGAGAGGGGTCGGTGCAGATGGCCCAGAGGCATCGCTGGTGCTGCGGCCTTGCGGCAAAGTCGGCAACAAAGAGGGACCGCCAGATCCAGGCGCATCGAAGCCGGATTTGTGCGGTGCCGTGCGGTGCCTGGCTGCTGTGCGGGCTTTGGCGGCGCGACCAGCGGGATCTAGCGGTGGCTGGCGTCGGCGGAGGAGGGCGACCCCAAAGCGAGCCAGGGGCAGCCCGAAAGCAAGCCGGCAACGCCGGATGCGGGCGATGGTGGCCGGGAGATAGCTGCGACGGCATGGATCCGGTGGCGATGAGCTCGATGGCGAGGAGATGGCCGCCCCCGAAAGAGGAGATTGATCCTCTTGGGGGCAGCAGCAGCGGAAGTAGATCGAGATTAGAGTTTTAATTTAAGTTCTGATACCATGTTATGAATATTGTGTGTGTATTCATGAGGCCCAAATGGCAATATATATAGAGAGTACAAGGGGATATTATAGGGGAATATGCCATATGCGGATAATAAAAGTGAGGTATATAAGGAAAGGAATAATACAATTCCTATTTTATCTCTAATACCCTTAACATCAGTATCATAAGATAAAATTGATACGGCTTGATTACTTAGTTTGGTGATATAGTTGCAATTTAGATTTGATAAACTTCTACTCTATGCTCCAAATTTTTTATTTGCTCCCACAACAATTAAGGGGAGGGCATTTCGCTGATATGCACAGCATAACCTATACCATTCACATTGTGATGGTGGATGTCTAACGTGGATGTTTTACTGCAGATGAGCCTGAAGAATGCATCATACACCGCTGGATTTCAGGCTGGCTTCGAAACTATGCTCAATACGGGTTCAAACGGAAGGCCCTCTCAGAAATAAATTGGTTCATTTGACACAAGAGACAATAAGTTGATTTAGCCAATTTTATATGCCCTTAAGTGTAAAATCAAATCAAATTATGTAATTATTATGTTGGACGTTCCCATTGGATCTATCACGTCCAACTCTTCGTGAAATTTTCGGATTTGCTCAATTGTTTTCACACAAGCTGACAGTTTAATGTGCGGGTTACTTTATTCGCTAGATCGACCTCATCAACTGAAATCAGTTTGGGAAATCACTGACTAAATGCATTCGCTGTGTTGTTTGCATTGAGCGTAGTATAATTTTACATTTTGGAATGTTCTTTCCACCATGTCTATTGTTACATGGCGAACTTTACAGTGGTCTCGATTTTACTTCCTACTTTCCATTGTATGTTGCCTGCTTGCAAAAGCAGTTCTACATCTTCACCGCATTACATAGGTCATCCACCATTCCTAATTTACTTGCGGAACATTTCCAGGGGCATCACGCTCACGCATTACCTGCCATTGCCAACAAAAGTTAAGTTAGTAAACATGTGTTTGTGGCAGTTTGCTGTTGATTGCAAGAATGGCAGCGATCAGATGACTTGACTGAGCAAACTGGTTTTTCTTGGCCTGATGGGATCTCCATTTGAGCAGCTAGAAAAGAAATAGAGAGCGCCACCAAGCATAGAATGCTGAAAGCAAATGTAAGAAGAGAAACCACTTAGGGCCTGTTTGGGACTGCTATTCAAAGCACGAAACTATTCAAAGCAGCAGCTGCCTTTTGACTTTTTGAGTATACTCAAAAGAAACAGAAGATGAAAACGCAAGCAGCGACAAGAACAAAATATTGGAGGGCCGACAGGTCATTACCGCCGGCGTCGGCCGCCTCGGGCCTCCCGCGCCGCCCGTACTCCCACCCGTCGTCGGGGTCTTCGAGCCCCCACGGAGGCCACAGCCACGAGAACGGGCCCCACCTCACTATCGTCGGCGGCTCCGGCTCCGGCTCCCTCTCCCTGTTCCTGCCACCACCACCGCTGCCGTTGTTGCTGCTGCTACCGCGACGTGCGCGGCTGTTGCCGTTGGACTCGGCGCCGGGCAGCTGGTACCGGCAGACGGGGCAGGAGTTGTGGAGGCGGAGCCACGGGACGATGCAGTCGGGGTGGTAGACGTGCTTGCACGGCAGCTCGCGTGCGGCCTCCCCGATCTCGAAGTCCTCCTTGCACACGGGGCACTGCGAGCCGTCGGACAGGTGCGCGCCGGTGATCCGCACCGTCGGGAGCGAGTCGATGGCCGACGACGGCGCGGGCGCCGGCCCCGGCCGGTCGTTCTGGGTGAGCTCCTCGATGAGGCTGTTCAGGTTGGGCCCCGTGAAGTAGTCCCCCGGGTCGATGGCCGGAGGAGTGGACGGCCGCCGGGCCACCGGCGGCGGCGGCGGGGAGGGCAAGCGTCTGCGAGGCGGAGCCAGTGCAGGAACCTGCGCCGGAGCAGGCTGGCGGAATGCGCTTCCGGGTACGGTGGGCGCCCCGCCGCCGTATACGACCCACCGGCGCGGGTGTCCGTCGTACCGCGGCGGGGGGAAAGGCTGCGGGAAGAAGCCGGGTGGCGGGAGCGCGGGGCGCGGCGTCGGGTCGATCTCGTGGAGGAAGCGGCCGAAGCAGCGCGGGCAGAAGACGTCGGTGGCCGGGCAGGAGATGATGCGGAGCGCGCGGCCGCACTGGTAGCACCAGTACATGCGGCACGTCCGGTGCCGCACGCCGCCACCGTGCGGGGGCACCGTCGACATGGTGACGATGGGACCGACCGACCGGCGAGGAGTACGTTCTTGGAAACTATCTGGAGTGCTTGCGAATTTTTTTTTCGGAAAGATTGTGCGGGATGCATGGGGCGTACGGGACTGGTTTTGAAGGAACGCAACAAGGTTTGATTGATCGGGACGGGGAAACTGGGTCACGGGTGGGAAAGGATGGCTTTGCGGGGTGGACGAAAGCGATTCTGCGGTGAGTTTGGGGTGTGTGTGTGCTGTGTTCGGCGAGCGCGGGTGGCTTGCGTGTAGTGCAAAAGCGCGGGTTGCTTGCCGGCCACCAGGAGGAGGACGACGGACGTACCAAGGGCGGGGGAGATGGCGCTGGTGGGAAGTAACCGTGGACGGTTGGGGCGCGGAGGAAATGGGTAAGGAAACGCCGCGCCGAGTGCAACCGAGTTTTGAATGGCAGGCTAGGGCGTGGGCTTGGCCTGGCCCGAGTGGACTTTTGCCCTGGGAGCGGCATGGAGACAGAAGAATCCCAGATTTCCGTGGGCGCTCTGCTGAAACAAAAAAATTATTGGGCCTAGATGGGCTGAACCCAGCAGGCTGCATGCCCAACCAACTGGTGTAGTATGGCTCTAGACTTTTGGCCCGGCTCGATAGGACTGGAAGGAATCACCGAATCAGGCTAGTTCAGATGAATCGAAGTATCAAACGCGTGCCTTTAGTCAGAAACTCGCTGCCACAGTCGTTGGACTACTCAACTGTCCGCATTATTAATCGGTGTGTGTAACTTTAGCTGCTTTGGAACCTTCAAATAACTGATTGTGGTAAATTTATCTGTGTTTTGAGTTCACTACAACAATCCAGTTATTGTTTAGCTTGGCTGAGGGTCTGTTTATATTAGCTTTTGACATTAGTTTATAAATAATGATACTTTGTAGGGAAACTTAAAGAGAGAGTCTCGTGTGCAATTTTGATTGATACAAATAAAATTACTATAATATATAATATAATCGTCTAGTACAGTTTATCTTAAAAATACATTCCATTTAAAAATAGATACTATAAAAAATATTTATTATAGAAAAATAGTTTTTAAAAGTTAATACTACTAGCACATAAGAACCATAAGGTACCGAATAATAAATCCGCCATGGACTGTACCTGACCCGCCGCTGCGGTCGATCGGGCGGGCTCGGCCGTCTGCATGACGGGCCCCAAAGGGAAAGAACTCCTCTGGGGTCAGACCCCAGAGGCTCTCCATGGGACTGTTCTCGATGGCCGACACGTCGCGCACGAATCTCCTGGCTCTCCACTTCCAGCGCTGCTTCCAGATGGCTGTGCTCGCCTCTTCCCCGGCCTTCCTTCCTCTTTCCCCAACTCGCATCGTCCGCCGTCTGCTGCCGACCCCGACCCGAGAAGCCCGCCGTCCCCGACCGGAGAAGCCTGCCGGCGGCTCCTCCGCGTCCGCCACCGGCACCTCCGCGTCGCCCGCCAACCCCGTCCCGAGAAGCCCGCCGTCCCCGACCGGAGAATCCCCGCCGTCCCCCGCCATCCCCGACCGGAGAATCGGCAGCACCACCGGTCGGCTTCGTCCTTCCCCACCTCACGAGGGTGGCAATGAACCTCGCGGCGTCGGCGGCGCAGTCATCTTCATCGGCTTCTTCAAGAGGCGGCGGCTGGAGCCAGAAGAATCCCTTGTATAACTTTTGTATGAACATGGTTTTCATCAAGCCAGTTTGATAGAGAGGTGGTATGAAGATGGTTTTCATCAAGCCAGTTTATATGTTTGTATGAAGATGCTTTTAAGCAAGCCGACTGGAATTTGTATGAATGTAGTGTGGTGAAGATGGTTTTCTGGAACTTGTATAATGTTCTGTCAGATTGTGAATAGTAAACCATGAAAATTGAATGAATGCTTCATTTCAGATTGTTGAATGCTTGTGAATGAAATATTGTTGACAGCATGAGGTTGTGAAGATGCTTGTGAAGATGGCATTGCTCTGTTAAGAGCTGACAGAGATGAAAGAACATTGTGATCACGAGGTGTACAACAATATGCAACTACTAATGCAAACAACAACGGTCTTTGTATGTTCGAACTTTGAAAGTTATGTCTCGCATATCTTTTGAAGCAAGATAAAGACATTTCAGTTCTAAAACACTTGCAGACTATTATCACAAAATTCTTAAGAACACTCTGTTGTAAAACTGAAAAATTGTGCTCTGCGGCATTGCTCTGGATCAAAAACCCTGCCAGTTACTTGGATGAAAAACAGAAACAAAATTTTTGTAATGCAACAGTTTGCACATGTTCCATGAACTGTAATCCAAAATGATCCAAAAGCAGTTTGAACAGCTGATTATATGTATTTGATTTTCTTAAATCTTAAAAAAGTAGATTTGTATGTTGGTACCATTGCTTCATAAAAGGGCATTTTGATAGACGATCGATTATGTAGGTAATAAAAAATTCGAACTAAAATAATTTGATTTTTCTTACAAAGTTCATTCAATTGAGCAATACAATTTTAACTAGGTAAACAATTATACATACAAGGGAAAAAATATCTATATGTAACTTCATCACCTATATATAGCTCTCTAATCTTTAAGATAAATTTATGGGACTATCTTGGAAAAAAGAGAGATGATCTACACTGCACTATAGTGTTAGATTATAGCAACGTAGATTAATCAAATATAAACATTGTAGCTGATATAGTTGTATAACAAATACAACTATATTTTCAATCATAAGCATTAGTGTTGTATAAAAATTACATTGTATTGTAGTAAAATCGACTTATAACGATATGTCTCATAGAAAGAGAATTAGGATAGGCCATCGAGCAAACAAGCTTCTCGACGAATGGTCAATTAACGATGTATATTTAGCTTATGTGATTTTAAATTGGAAGGGACCTGGTGCTTTTATGCACTAAATAACCTGCAAGTATTGAAGTATATTCAAGTTTTTGTTAGAGCTCATGGCCCCTTATTCTCTGCAGCCTAGAGCTTGCTAGTTGTTGACATTGGAACAACAGTCGCTGGCATTGCCTAGCACTTGTTGTAACCTCATTGGCTCATTGGTGCTTTTGAAGCGGCAAGCGCTAAACATTTGCAGCAATTAGTCCCTCGTGAGTTTTTTTGGTAAGGTGACTTTAATCTTATACAGTTTCTGTTTTCTCTCTGTATTATGTTTGTTTGTGCTCTTTTCTCCTAAAAAATGAAACAAAAGCAGTTCTCCTGCTTTCAGTTAAAAAAAGTAACTATAAATCAGAAGCTGTAACTAAGTCTGATGATAAAGGTGCTGAATTCATTACTTGTGCTATTGATATGACTCACCTGAGCCAAAAACAAGTACTTATTTTGATGCATTCTTGCGCGGGATAACATTTTAGTTTAATGTACTTGCATGTGATCCATCTCGTTCCGATCGGGGACGGCGGGCTTCTCGGGTCGGGGTCGGCGGCAGACGGCGGGCGATGCGAGGTGGGGAAAGAGGAAGGAAGGCCGGGGGAAGAGGCAAGCACAGCCCATCTGGAAGCAGCGCTGGAAGTGGAGAGCCAGGAGATTCGTGCGCGACGTGTCGGCCATCGAGAACAGTCCCCACGAAGAGCCTTTGGGGTCTGACCCCAGAGGAGTTCTTTCCCCCCAAAGGGCAGGTTGGTCCCGTCGCGGCGAATTCAGAGACCCATCGAGTGAATGGGCGGGCCTAGCAAGGCCGTGCCGGTGCCGATGTGGAATATTCACCTGCATATTCTGACCACTGTCACTCTCCGGCAAGTCGTCACGGTCTCACGGACACTACGAAGGTAGCCACACCGCCGACGTGCTTGGAAAAATTTAAGATAGCACGGACTGAAGCTGCACGATAACTCTACATAAGTAGTACCACACTACCACTGTACCAGCCTTTTCACAAGAACATTTAAATGCCGAATTGTAGATTTGAAAATAGAATGAGCAAAGTTCTTTGAGGACAAATAATCGATAAATTTTAGTTCCAATTAAAAATTTGTATAGTTTGACTTATGACTTAGAATTTATTCATATTAACTTTTGTTTAGATAAGTCAGAAATCAGTATAAATAACTAGCTTTCTGAAGCGGTTTTCCTATTCCTTTTGCTCTCATATCACTTTGAGGATAAAACAAAGGGTCATAGGTGTATCACACACCTCATTCCTTTTGTTCCGTGTCATGCACACATCTCTCTCTTTCCGTGTCACGCACACATCTCTCTCTCTACTTTTAGCACCGCTCACATATTTTTCTAAAAACTATTTTCTTTCGGTCAGCACTATTTATTTTTAGCCAAAATACATCAAACATAGTCAAAAATCATATGAATTGCCACTTCGTTACAAACTCTCGAGTATGCCATTTTTTCCTCGAACAGTGTAAGTGAGAAAATTTTGGCATCAGTACCATTTTCTAGGTTATCTCACTCTAAATGGCTTCAATTTCTTAACTTTTTAGCTTTCGGCTTATTTAAGTTAGAAGTCACTTAAAACGCATTGATTTCTAATTTCGATTTATTGTATTTTTTGGCTTTTTTTGTCTTTTCTTTTCCCTTATTTTTTTTGTATTGCTTGTGATAATATAAAGATTTTTTATTTTTTTTAAAAAAAATAATAGTGGATACAGTATAATTTTAATAAAAAATAAAAGTCTCACAGTCCTGATTGCAGGCACCTGCCGGTCACCACAAGCTGAATAGACACTAACATTAGGGCCCACCTACCTACAGGCCCCACACTCAACGAACCCCATGCCATCGCAGGGCATGTTCTTTAAGTCAAAAGCTGATGGCTTTTAGCTTTTACTACAGTACCTAACTTTCAAACGGAGTATTTTCTCAAGACGGGTCTACAAGTTAAACGATCTACACATTAAAAGTCCAATATCTGTACCACCCAAAATTGCAAGTGAGTATATATCTCTCCGTAATTTGTACCATAAACAGCCAAAATTTAAAAATTTTAACTAAAAATTATAAGTCGCAGCCGAAAAGAACGGGCCAGCAGTGGCAGCCGCCAAAAAGATCGATGCCCTAACAACTTGGAAATCCGCCTTCATATTCCCCTCCGCCCCTCCTCGTCAAATCCACGCGTACGCGAGAGCTCTCAGAAAGTACAGGCCCAAACCCGCGAGAGAGGCGAATCCTCCGAATCTCTCGGCGGCGATGGCGCTCTCGGACCGCTCCCGCGAGTCGCTCCTCCCGAGCTTCCTCTACGCCTCCGCGGCGCGGTCCTTCGCCGGCGCCGCCCGCCTCCCCTCCTCCACCCCGGCGGCGGCTGCTGTCGGCGGCGGCGCGCCGTTCTCGATCCAGGCGCCCAAGGAGAAGATCGAGATGTACTCACCGGCGTTCTACGCCGCCTGCACGGCCGGCGGGATCGCCAGCTGCGGGCTCACCCACATGGCCGTCACGCCGCTCGACCTCGTCAAGTGCAACATGCAGGTGAGGCAGCACCGCCTAGATCTGTGGCGTCCATGCGTCTGGGGTTCTATTTCGGGACGTTTTCGCGTAGATCTGGAGGTATCTGGATGGTTTGGTACGGGGGAATATGTGGTTGTGAACTTTGATCCCCATTTAGGCACTTCGTGATCTGGATGCGTAAATCTAGCCACTTCCCTCTTCTCTGTGCATGTAGATTTGGTGGTGGCTGAGATTTATAGCTTGTTTTGTACTAAACCTGTGATCACTTGTATATGTATTTCATGCCATTCTGTTCCAGTAGAGTGAATCATAGTGATGTTTTGGGAAGAAAAATCGTGCAACGTTTTGCCTTTAACAATGGCACTGATCAGTCGTCAAAATTGAATTCCAACTGTGGAACATTGTTCAGTTTTGTGTTCAGTTGCCATAACAACTTACATTTAATTACATTTTGATATTTGATCACCTAATTAGGGTTCCTTTTTTACACAATGCTGTCAAACACAAGGCTTATGCATCTTTTGGTGAAGGGGCTTTATTCTTCTCATTTTAATAGGGTGGTCTGATTATTGCTTATTCCCAGTCAGCACTGTACATTCACTATGATCTACTATGATTTGTGATGTATAGTTTGAGATGGTTAGGGCAGACATATGTGTTGTCTTATTCTTAGTAAGAGATGGTTAGGGCAGACATATGTATTGTCTGATTCATAGTACATACATACTAAGTTGCAATTGATGCTAGGCTTTAATTAAGGATTTTGGACATAATAAGCTTTTTTAATTGTTGCAGATCGATCCAACGAAATACAAGAGCATATCATCTGGATTTGGTGTCCTATTAAAGGAGCAAGGAGTTAGGGGATTCTTCAGGGGATGGGTGCCTACCTTGCTTGGTTACAGTGCCCAGGGGGCTTGCAAGTTTGGCTTCTACGAGTTCTTTAAGAAGTACTACTCAGATATTGCAGGGCCTGAGTATGCCCAGAAGTACAAGACCCTAATTTACCTTGCAGGGTCAGCTTCTGCTGAAGTAATTGCTGATGTGGCTCTCTGCCCCTTTGAAGCTGTGAAGGTCCGTGTGCAGACGCAACCTGGATTTGCTCGTGGGTTGGGTGATGGGCTCCCCAAGTTCGTCCAATCTGAGGGTGCTCTAGGGTAAGTAAATCTTCTGACTTTTGTAAAAGCTTCAAGATTGGGCACCCTTTCCCTGATTCTATGCCCTAAAAACTCTTATTGGTTGATAATGGCAGGCTTTACAAGGGACTTGTTCCTCTCTGGGGCCGCCAGATTCCTTGTAAGTGCCTTTCTCTTGTCATTTTGTTACGTTCATATTCTTTAAACTTCAATTTTTACTTATATGAGTGTTGCAAGATTGTGGACTACTTTGAAGCGAAATTCTCCAAAACTGGTCTTGCCTGTGTCATAAACTTACTACTTTCTCTCCTCTAATGAATTTGCTGCTATGAATGAAATTATCATATCCATGGCTAACCATGCTGATATTATTCCATGTTGCTTTTACCATTTCTATTTTTTTGCTTAGCTTCTGGATTCTATTCACTTCACTCTTTGTTAGTGATTCACTCTAGTTGCATAGAAAGTCTGTAGTACGAACTCCAAAGTTCACCTTTCTCATAAAATTAAGGTCATTGTATCAGGCAGGACCTTTGTTATATGCCTGTATCCATGCCTTCCTCTCTCTCTCTCTCTCTCTCTCTCTCTCTCTCTCCAATGAATGGTTTTCCCCCTCTTACGTAAGTGCTTTACTTTGGATGTTATAGTTATGAACTTCAGTGGAAGTTTACTTCCCGTAAGTGCCGCCTAGCCTGTGTCATACCTATGTTTAGTGATGCGGATCGCAAATCATCAGTTAGTGTTTGCGAAGTTGTCACCTATATCGTATTTTCTTTCTTTTTTTATTGAAGCCACAAACTATCTGCAGATTAGCAGTTGTTTGGTATCACTTGTTATCTAAATGGGATTTGGTATAACTTTAGGAGACTGAACTTTTAATGCATAGTGTGGCATTCCCACGACAACGGGTATTCCTTCATTTGGTAGTTGTATCACACGCTTTGAACTTCCGTAATTGCTCTTATATTATACATTGTACTCATTCATTGAATACTTTCATGATGTATTCAGATACCATGATGAAGTTTGCTTCCTTTGAGACCATCGTTGAACTTATCTACAAGCACGCTGTTCCAATTCCAAAGTCAGAGTGCAGCAAGCCTTTCCAGCTGGGTATCAGCTTTGCTGGTGGTTACATTGCTGGTGTCTTCTGTGCTATTGTTTCTCACCCAGCTGACAACCTGGTCTCTTTCCTGAACAATGCCAAGGGTGCTACAGTTGGTGATGTAAGCATATGCTAGCTAGTACCTATCTTGAGATGTTTTATCCCTTTATTTTGCTATTATTGTGTTGTTGGTTGACTTTATATCATTCCTGTATCTCTGTAGGCTGTTAAGAAGCTTGGTCTTTGGGGCCTTTTCACCAGAGGACTTCCCCTTCGTATTGTCATGATCGGCACCCTTACCGGTGCTCAATGGGGAATTTATGATGCTTTCAAAGTCATGGTTGGACTGTGAGTATCTCATCCGCTTGCTAATTAATCATTAGAACAGTAAATAGCTTTTGAGGGATTAACAATTGGTAATCCATTTTTTTTCCAGGCCAACAACTGGTGGTGTTACACCTGTACCAGCTCCTGCAGCAGAGGCAGAATTGAAAGCCAGCGCCTGATTTTTCTGCTAAGATAATGACGATGTATTCCCAAGATCATCTTTGGTGGATGGGGTTGTATCAATTACTTAGAGTTTAGTACCCCCAAATCTTTTGTCTTTTTAGCGGATGATTCTTGTGTCATCCTTTTGATGAGAGGAACTCATTTAGCAGGTGAAATTGGTCTTTTTTGCCACCCGGAAGTTTGATGCTTGACACATAATAAATTTTGTGACAGCAAGGCTGTTAGAGCGCAGGTTTTGCCATCACCTGTCCTGAGGAATATTCACATCATGGTGTTTGCTGAAAGCATACATACCTCCAATTTATGCTGTTGATTTTACAATACGCCAACTTTTACATCTGAATGATAGAACAATTCTTGGTTTTAGCTACGGTGCAACACTGTACTAATGATCACGGCTAATCTGAAGGAATGATAGAAAAATTCTTGGTTTTAGCTACGGTGCGTCACTGTACTAGTGATCACGGCTAATCTGAAGGCTTCTTGTGGTCATGCAGCTGGATGTTATGCAGCTTCAGGGTGGTATATCGTCAAATTTTATTGTACGCCCTTATTGGTCTTCGAAGTTGGTTGTCGTGTTATGGATTTCAGTTCTGAAGCAGCCACTAGAATCTGATTGCTGATCGTCTTGGAGGCGTAATGGTTTTAACGATTACGTCGTCTTTGGACTATGTCACAGTAGATAGCTATCTTTTGATCTTGTTCGCAAAGCCCCGGAAGCAGGGCTGTTTATATTGTCTTTTTGACTGTGTTTAACGGTTTTTGGTTAAAAATAAATAGTAATAGCTGAAAAAAATAGTTTATAGAAGGATAAACGAGCTGTGGAAAGTGAGCGAGATATATATGTGTGAGATGAGAGAGAGAAGTAAGGTGTATGATAAATTCGTGACGCTCTTACCTTGTCTTTAGAACGAGAGAAGTGGAGAAGTAACTTTGAGAAACTAAATGTTTATATTAGCTTCTCGTTTCTTCAAACAAAATAGGCTAAAGTAAGTTATAGGGTCTGTTTTTTTTTTGCTTTGGTTTATGATTTTTAGCTATAGTTTATGACTTGGGTTGTTTGTGCGAGAGAGTACGTAATAATAAAAACTCACATGTGATTTTGGCCGATATAAATGAAGTTGCTATAGTGTTCTATAATTAGTTTGTAGATCTTATCTTAAAAATATTCTATTAAAAAGCAAATTAATTTAGAAAAATCGAAAAGTAGTTTTTAGGAGCTAGAAAAGAAGAGTCCACCGCTCCGCTTCTTGGTTAGCGGTGCCGCTTAACGACGACGTAACGTAAGCTTTGATCTGAATTCCTGACATCAGTAGTGGTTAACTTCCGTGCTAGCATAATAAATCGGCGTATGATGGAGGAACCAGCCAAACAAGTGCTCGATTTGTTGTATGACAGCACAAGGTCTCTGTCAAGAATTGTTCGTGTTGTATTGATGCTACCGTGTAGGATTCCCTACATGCAAACATAGACCACACCGTACATTGCACTAAAGATACGTCATGCATACTCTTCCTGCAGAAGAGACACATACTCGTAAGTTAAATGGGGCTTTTTTTTTTTTTTCTATTTGCCTCTTTTTTTTTGTCAGCGCAGTGTCACGAAACAAATTTATAGAAAAGAAATGAGAATTGTTTTGGCTCGTGCGTTCGACTGTATCAAACGCTGGCCCACATATCAACACGGCCCACTCCTCGGTTCATCTCTCACTTATTTATCTACTAGTTGAATGCACGTGCGTTGCTACAGATTTTTAAATTTTACCATACTACGTATTTTAAAACTCATGAATGGTAAAAAATTTTAGAATATATATATAAACATGTTCTAAAAGTTTTTAAATCCTTCAACTAAGTCGGAAGACGTTGATCACACCTCGTGGTCATAAGTCAAAAGACATCGACCACACACCACACCTCGTGGTTGTAGGTCGGGAGCCCTCGAGCACACATCATCATCATAAGTCGAAAGACGTCGACCATCACGTATGATCGTAGGTCGGGAGCGATTGACCATCGCTGGTGGTCATAAGTTGGCAGCGGTCAATGATCGATTATGGTCCTAAATCGGGAGTCTTTGCCAATGGCTCATGATCGTACATCGGAAGCCAACGACCATAGTTTGTGATTGTAAGTTGGAAGCCATCGAGAATACCTCGTGGTCGTAAGTCGGAACACATCGACCAACGCTCGTAGTCGTAAGTCGAAACACATCGACCAATGCTCATGGTCGTAAATTAGAAGCCATTGATCACACCTCGTGGTCGTAAGTTAGAAGCCGCCAACCATCGCACATGATCATAGGTCGAGAGCGGTCGACCATCGTTGATGGTCGTACGTTGGCAGGCCTTCGGCGTGCTTGTGCCCTGTCGCCCGACTGTCGACGCCAGTTTGCTCGGCCCCGACTTCGACCACGACCCCGATTTTCAACCACTGCCCTTTCGACTTTGACCACTGCCCCCTTCGACTTAGACCACTGCCCCCTTCAACCACTGTCCTATTCGACCACAATCCTTCAACGTCAACCACTTTCCTCTTCGACCATGACTTCGACTTCGACCACCTTGTGGGTCTTGCCATCGAGGGTGGGGAGCTCGATCTCGGGGGTGACCTGGAGGTAGGCGACGGGAATGTCCAACTAAAGGGGGAACTCGTACGGTGGAGGTTGTGGACGAACCAGCAGGTGCCCTCTGGGTTTGCGTTGCGACTATGACCACATCCACGGGCGCTACGACTACGACCATGACCGCGACTTCGACCACTGCCCCCTTCGACTTCGTCACTGCCCCTTTCAATCACTATCCCCCTTCAATCACGGTCCTTCGACGTCCACCACTTCCCTCTTCGATCACGGCTTCGACAATGACCACGGATCTTCGACTTCGACCACTGCCTGCTCGACCACTGTCCCCTTCGACCACGGCCCTTCAACGCCAACCACTTCCCCCTTCGACCACGACCTCCTTCGACCAAGGATCTTCGACTTTGACCATAGATCTTCGATTTCGACCACTGCCCCCTTCGACTACTGTCCCCTTCGACCACGACCCTTCGACGTCGACCACTTCCCCCTTCGACCATAGTCCCCTTCAACCACGGATCATCGACTTTAACCATGGATCTACGACTTCAACCACTACCCCCTTCGACCACTATCCCCTTCGACCATGGCCCTTCGATGACCACGGCAGTATAGGCTGCGGGTGCCTTGATATGAGTGTAGTATAGTCCTATTTCAAATGAAGGAAGTTTTTCTAATGCCCTTTTTTCATTTGCTCCATGCTTCGTAATGAGCATGTATTCCTTACCATACTCTTTTTCAGTCTCAACATGCAAACCATTGGTGCGAATATCCTTGAAACTTAGAATAGTTCTAGGCGATTCTAAGTACAATAAGGCTTATTTAATGACCAAAGTTGTGCCCATTGAGAGTATAATTGTAGCTCTTTCTGAACCTATTATACATGTATCGCTATCGGCGATTATTGTAAGGCTATCAGTATTCTTGCTAATCGACTAAAGAATTTTGTCTCTCTCAAAATGGTATTCATTGTGCCGCTATCAGCTAAGTACACTTCCTCCATAGGGCGCCACACGCGTTCTAATATAAAATACTTTATTAATATGTAGTAGAAGACAATCAACACAAAAATAAAATACTTCAATATCAGAACATATCATGTCATTATAAACTAAAAAATGAATGAATTATTCAATATCATCCAACCATCATGAGAAAATAAAATTGTTTAAATACCATCCATGCAAATTCTAATTTATTCCTTCTACATATAAAATAAATGACAGTTATAGTCTAAATGCATTCTGTGTATTTGACTGAATTTGCTAAAAAATCAGAGACTTTGGCTGCTATCTTCTCAGGGGTGATATGCTCTTCTAGAGAAATCATGGCGGTGGTAACTCCAATGTCAAGAGGGGGTGCTGCTGTCGAAGTGGAGTCAATCTTTATCTGAGCAGGCAGCTGCTCAGAACTCTCCCCTTCAACAAAAGCAAAGTGGGTTTCATGTTGCCCTTTGCTACCCTTCTCCTTCTTGGCCTAGAAGGCATCGATGACATGTTACGGCTCTTTACAGATCCGCGACCAGTGCCCCACTTGCCACACTTGTAGCAGGTTTGGTCTTGCTGACCATAGAGCTTGTCATCCTGCTTTGGTTTGCTAGCATTATTCTCATGTAGAGCATCTGACTTGTCTTTCTGGGCAACGGCCTTGTCCTTCCTTCCCCTTTTCTTTATTGTAGGCTTTCGTACCTTGTACCTCCTAGAGTTGGCCTCACAGCGAGCGAAGCTCCCAGGTGATTGTGTGGCAAAGTTCTTGCGGAGAACTTCATCCTGAGCCTCTGCAACTTGCATAATATCAATCAATTCAGCATACTCCTTGTAGTCGTCTTGACAATAGTTGCTGCGTGCAGACTGTACTACATTGGGGTGGAAGGAGGACAGAGTCTTCTCAAATTTCTACTCATCTGTTATCTACTTGTCACAATGTTGAAGATTGGTACAAATTCTGTGCAAAACAGAGTTGTACTCCCCGACCATTTTGAAATCAACAAACCTCAGTCAGATCCACTCTTGCTCTGCTTGAGGAAGAATGGTGTACATTAACTTCTCGAACCGCTTCTTAAGTGTAGTCTACAATACTAGCACGCTCTTCTCTGTCATGTACTCATTCTTGAGAGTGAGACAGAGGTGGTGCCTGAGGAAATAAAATATCTGATCATTTTCCCCAAAGGGGCAAGGGTGGATTTCGCATCCTGCGGTGTGCCAATCCCAATGGCAGCGTGGAGCTTCTTGGCTCCAAGTACTATCTCGACATTGGAAGCCCAAGTCAAGTAATTTTGACCATGCTGGGCTAGCTCCTCGAACTCCCGGTTCGTAATGCATGTCATCTATATGTATACGAATGGAATATATAAGTTTACTGCTAATAAACATGCATAAATAAATTTACTATAGGTAAATAAATTGGAAAATGGTACAAAAGATTCTCGTAATGTTACAGAATTTTCTATGCATTTTCTATAAATTTTACTGCTAATTTCAGGGATTAAAGATAATTCAAATAATTATGATTAATTAAAACAGTAAATAAATACAAAAAACATATAAAGCAATAATGAAAATGCTAAATATGCTTCAAATGCTAAAAATAATTCAAAATTTGAATTCCCGAGGCCCTCTCATGCTGGGATATGAATTTTCAGTGAATTCTGTAATTTCTGAGGGCCTATCCGCAAATTTTCAATTCTAAGAAAATTTTTCGCGTAATTCTCTAATTTCTCATGGGCCTTTTTGCGAAATCCCCCTGGTGGGCCGGGCCTTCCCTGACCCATCCTCTGGCCCATGGCCCACCTCGGCCAGATTAAAATAGAGGGGTAGGGTTCCCCCTACCCCTATTGAGTGGTGGCAGCGCGCGTGCGGCCGGGGCTCATGCAGGAGCGCGCGGCGCCCGAGAAGCCGGCGAGGTGTGTGCGGCCGGGGCTCATGCGGGGGCAGCATCGGCCAGGGAGCTGGTGACAGGGTTGCCGTGTGCAGAAGCGGTGTCGGCGTCTTTACCTGTGGACCCGAGCAGCGGGAAGCGAGTGGCTTCGAGCCGGCAGGGCGCAGCGGCTTCGAGTGGCGTTGCTCGTGTGGGAGCCAGCGGTGGCCGAAAGGTAGCGCGCCTCGTGTGGGAGGCAAGCAGGTGGTGCGGCGATGCCTCATGCGGGAGGCGATGGCTCGACGGTGTGTGGGCAGCATGGCGACTTGGCGGTCAGTTGTGTGGGATGACGAGGCGGCCATGGCCGCGTACGGACGACTTCGGGCGGCGCAGCTGCGGGCCGGCGTGACGCTCACGTGCGGCGGCTGTATGGGGCCAGCGGCATGTGATTTTCCCTTTTTTTCTTCTTTCTTTCTTTTTTCAATCTATTATGCATTCGACATCTACTTTTTTATGTAATCTATCGATCGACATTGTACCGGCGACTTTAAGTCTATTTGTGGTAGATTAGAACAGATTTGCATCGTAGAAAATAATCTAGAAAGCGAAATCTGCGGAATTTAAAGCGATCTAGATAGACAATTCAATCTATGAGTGCTTCGATGATTACTTTCGATCCATAGAGCAATTCGTGTTGATAACGTGTTGAGGAACCGTCGCTGGCGAGTCCAGTCCGATCGGTTCCTCCTATGCAAAAAAGATGATTAAATACATATGATGCAAATATTATATTGAAAACACAAGAGGTAGGGGGAAGAACTCCTGTTCTTTTCTTTATTGCTTTTTTTTCATGTATACACAAAATTGCCAATCAGACTCGCTTATAGTCTATTGGTGAGATATCTACTATAAACCAAAGTTTCAAATCCCGGCCCAAGTTTCCTAACAATTCATACCGTCGAGTGATACCGTTCTACCATGTTTCTCCACTCATAATGAGCGATTAAGAGCATGTACAATGCAATATGCTTATATATGAGTGCTTAAAGAGAGAATATAGTCATATAATCAAGCATCCATGTAAAAGTTATTTCCTCCAATGCAAACATCTCTTCCATAGGTGCTTAGATGCTATATTATGTATTAATAGATATAGTTATACACATAAGTACCTTCTAAGCACCGGTGCTTATTTAAGCATGGATGCTTCAAAATAAGCACATTATCTGTCCTATGTGGCAAGAAAAAATAATTTTTTATTACTAAGCATCTCTCTAAACGTCTGCATTGGACATGCTCTAAGAAAGTACTTACACTGAGTTTACACGCGTTTTTTTTAACCCCACTTGCGCGCGCGCACGTTAATCGCAAACCGGCACGTATGTGAGCTGTGCATCATTTGAGGTGGTTCGACCGACCTCTCCGTGAGATCTGGAGGGGTAGGCGCATAAAATCGCGCGCGCCGGAGGAAAAATAGTCGTGGGCCGGCGCCGTCAGAGGAGGGGTCGCGTGCATGCATCATGCATGACATGGCTTAGGTGGCGCCGCGCACTGCACGAAAGAGGAATCGTGTATTCATGTGTGCTTTGCAAGGTTGTAAGCGCGTCCTAATGGAATAGGGCCAACAGGACAGATCGGGTCTTAAAGTAAGCTTTCGTACGATTAGTGGCACTAAAATTATAACACTAGAATAATTCCATATAATGGAGCGGACATTATTCTTTTTTTACTTTTACCTTTAGTTTATCTTATAACCATATATCTATTTTATTTAAGATAGAGTTTATAGGTATATTGTAGCAGACACTACTGAGTTCAATTATACCAGTCAAAATCACATGTAACTATTTTCCTTTATATTATCTCTTACGAACAGTCAGAATTTAAAAATTATAAACTAAAAGCTAAAACCAAAACCCAAAAGAACCCATACTTAGCCTAACCTAGTGTCAGCTAGTCAGTTTGCCTCGCCTCCAACGGACAATCATTACGATCGATTTAATTTATCTCGAAAATAAATCGAGGTATTAGAATGAACGTAACAAGACGAAGTACAAATCTACAGATGATGTTTCGCTCGATATGCGGCAATATTGCCACAAAGGGTTAGTTTAAAAGGAGCAAAGTATATGGTACATATTTTGGTGTTTCGCTCTTTGAAAAGGCGCAAGCTCTGATTAGTGCTGCTGCTCCTGGATCCGGTCCAGTTCAAAAAGGTTGGTTAGCGGTTAATTAATTAGCTTAAATCTCTCAAGGGAAAGGAGAAGAGATGGGCCGGTTCTCCTCCCATCACTGGAGGATCAATCCGTGCATGCTGTGCTGCTGGGTGATGATAGGACAGGACCAAACTTAAACACCATACAAAACGGAGAGATCATATAGTAACGGAGATATCATATAGTACCCCTAATATTAACTAATCTCCAAACTCCAATTAAACAATCACCAAAGAGAAAATATCCTATACTACTTCGTAAGCACCCACGGGCCTGAAACCTGCCTCCGGTGCCGCCAATCCGAGCGCCACGTTCAAACACGCCCGCTGCATTGTACCAACTACAAGTCGTCGTCGCGTTGCAATATTTTTTGCTCCACCAGATCCCACCGCGGCCAATGGCGCCGCTCCGGCCTGCCCGAGTCAACTCCCCCGCCACAAACCAACCCCCCTGCCTCCCACCCCGCCATGCCATCGTCACGTCTCCGGCATCCCCATGAGCCCACCGTTTCATGGCGGGCTCGTCACCGATGCGCCATCCACTCCTCCTCGGCGTCATGGTCTGCCTCGCACACGCCGGACAGGCCTACGCCGGCAAGGTCGCCACGGAGTTCGTTACTCCGGACTTCGTGGCGTCGTACCTCCTCTTCATTGACACCTACGGCGTGTTCCTTGCGTCCAGGAGCGGCGCGTTCGAGGCCGTGGTGTACAACCCGGCGGGGCAGCAGGACCGGTTCTACCTCGCCGTGCTGCACGCGCCGTCCAAGACCTGCGTCTGGGCGGCCAACCGCGACGCGCCAATCACCGACCGCGCCGCGCCGCTGCAGCTCACGGCGACCGGGCTCTCCATCGAGGACGCCAACGGAACAGTCGTGTGGTCCACGCCGCCGTTCGCGTCCCCGGTGGCTGGGCTCCAGTTGGACGACTCCGGCAACCTCGCGCTCCTCGACGGGAAGAACGCCACGCTCTGGCAGTCGTTCGACCGGCCCACGGACTCCCTCGTGTCGCCGCAGCGGCTCCCCGTCGGGGGCTTCTTGGCTTCGGCCGCGTCAGACTCGGACCTGTCCGAGGGGGACTACCGGCTCAACGTGACCGCGCCCGACGCTGTGCTCACATGGATGGGGTCCCTGTACTGGCGGTTGTCGAATGACGCCCACTCCGTCAAGGATCGCGACGGCGCCGTCGCGTACATGGCCGTGAATGGCACCGGGCTGTACCTTCTTGCGGCGGACGGCACTGTCATCATTCAGGTCGTCATGCCACCAGCCGAGCTTCGTATAGTTCATCTGGGCGTGGATGGGAAGCTAACAATTGCAAGCTTTGCGTCCGCGAACTCGTCGTCGTCGCCGATGGACGGCGGGTTCGTGGAGCTGAGCAGAGGATGTGACCTGCCGCTCTCCTGTGGCGAACTAGGGCTCTGCACGCCCAACGGCAACGCTTCCGGTTGCACGTGCCCGCCGCTGTTCGCGGCATCGCATGACAGCGGCTGCGCGCCGTCCGATGGCTCCAAGATGCTATCCGTCTCCTCCTGCAGCGGCGCCGGCGGTAGCTTCCCGGCCTCGTATGTCAGCCTTGGCAATGGCGTTGCATACTACGCTAACAAGTTCTCACGGCCGGCCGTGGCCGGCTCTAACGCATCGTCATGCCAAGCGCTCTGCACCAGCAACTGCTCCTGTCTCGGCTACTTCTACGACAACTCGTCGTTGTCTTGCTACTTGGTGCAGCACCAGCTCGGCTCTATCATAAACATCAAGTCGACCAATGGCGCCGGCATGTTTGGTTACATCAAGGTCCAGAGCTCGCAGTCACCAAGGTCGTCGGACAGTTCGTCTTCCAACAGTACCCTCGTCGCCATCCTGCTCCCGACGATCGTCGCATTTGTGCTCATCGTCATCGTCAGCGCTATAGTCATAGCGTCGTGGCGTAAGGACGAGAGGCGCGCAGGAGGGCGTCCTTCGCGATCCAGGGACGTACAGCTACGGAGGCAGCGCTCGCCGGCGTCGGACTCAGCGCACCTTGTGCACGACAATGACGATGACGGCGATAACATCCTCATCCCAGGCCTGCCGACCAGGTTCACGCACGAAGAGATCGAGGACATCACCAACAGCTTCCGCATCAAGATTGGCGCCGGCGGGTTTGGCGCCGTGTACAAAGGTGAGCTCCCGGACGGCTCGCTGGTGGCCGTCAAGAAGATCGAAGGCGTGGGGATGCAGGGCAAGCGCGAATTCTGCACCGAGATCGCCGTCATCGGTAACATCCACCACGTCAACCTCGTCCGCCTCCGCGGATTCTGCACCGAGGGCCAGCGCCGCCTCCTCGTGTACGAGTACATGAACCGCAGCTCCCTTGACCGGCCGCTGTTCCGGCCGACCGGCCCTCTGCTCGAGTGGAAGGAGCGGATGGACATAGCCATTGGCGCGGCGAGGGGCCTCGCCTACCTCCACTTCGGCTGCAACCAGAGGATCATACACTGCGACGTCAAGCCGGAGAATATCCTTCTCGCCGACGGCGGCCAGGTGAAGATAGCCGACTTCGGGCTGGCGAAATTCCTCACTCCGGAGCAGTCTGGCCTATTCACAACGATGCGGGGCACGCGCGGGTACCTCGCGCCGGAGTGGCTCACCAACGCGGCCATCACGGACCGCACGGACGTCTACAGCTTCGGGATGGTGCTCCTCGAGCTGGTGCGCGGCCGCAAGAACCGCAGCGAGCACGTGACCGACAGCGCCGGGGGCAGCGGCGGCGAGGAATCCTCGAACGGGACAACGGGCAACTCGTCGCGCGGTGCAAGAAGCGACTACTTCCCGCTCGCCGCGCTGGAGGGGCACGAGACGGGGCAGTACGCGGAGCTGGCCGACCCGCGGCTGGAGGGGCGGGTAGTCGCCAAGGAGGTGGAGAGGGTGGTGAAAGTGGCGCTGTGCTGCCTCCACGAGGACCCGCAGCTGCGGCCGAGCATGGTGGTGGTGGCCGGCATGCTCGAGGGCACCATGGAGCTGTGGGAGCCGCGCGCGCAGTCGCTCCGGTTCCTCCGGGTGTACGGCCGGGGGTTCGCCGAGCCGTCCGATGGCGATATCAATATCAAGCAGGTGATGGCGGGGTCCGTCGCTGATCGCGCTCGGTCGACGACGACTACGCTGTCGACGATGAGCGGGTGGCCTTCGTACATGTCGTCGTCGCAGCTGTCCGGACCGAGATAGCGCGCGCGGCACGGTGCCGGCGCGAAAAATTGTTTCAAGTGTTAGGTTGCACACGGTTGTACTTGGTTCATTTGCTAGAACAGAGGGATTAATCTGTGTATCATGAGGTCTATATCTCTGCAATTTTGTTGTTTTGTGCTCGTTTTGGTGAGATATGATTTCCTTCAGAATTAAAATTCAAAGGAAAAAAAGGTCCAAATAAGCTGAAACTGGATTATTATTGTCAGGTTTGCGGAAAATATTTAACGGCGACGGAAGATGATTGACCCATTGATCGCAAACATCCATACTAGGGGCCTGTTTGTTTCAGTTACTTACCGCTGCAGTTACTCCTAGAATCTGCAACTCTCCCAAACAGTCCAGATTTTCATCCAGATTCTAAGTAGCCAGAAGCTACAGAATCCAGAAGATGAACTAGTAGCCAGAAGCTAGGGTTATCCAGCTTCTCCAGATTCTGACTAGCTGGATACTCACCAGCTACTTCTTAGAATCTACAGCTGAAATAAACAGGCCCTAAGATCATCTTGTTTCTGTAATGGTTTTGGCTTTTGCTTTAGCATGTGTACTCGATAAGTTTTGACTTTGCTTTTGGCAGCTGTACTGTATACAGCACAAGTTCATTGGGTCAAGCCGGTTTTGCCTTCTTTGGATTCGAGTTTTCTACTCCCACCCTGAGCCCCTGGTGCAATTTACAGGCCCAACAGAAACACTGGATGTTCTGTTGTCCCTGGCCCATGTGGTTTTCATGTTTGGACCAAGTTACAGCTCCCTCTATTTAGTCCGCACCGGTCCAGGTACTACTCGGGCCATGAAGCCCTCCCGTTAATTCAATCGGAATTCGGAACTGCTTCACCTACAACAATTCGAGTACGATGTTAATACGACAACCTCGTCCGCGTCTTCAGATTTCACGGCAAAAAGAGAAGGGAATTGTCTCAGTTTTGTCTTAGCCTATGTTTTTTTTTATAAAAGAAATACACAGCCCTTAGATTGGCTCTAGCAAATCACCAGTCCCCCAAAGAAGAAGAACATGGTCAAAACACCTCTTCAATCTTGTTCCAAGCCAAATCTGAAGTAGCGATAACTTTGTAAAATTGTAATGTTCAGACAGCCAAATATGAAGTAGAAAGTGTTCAAACCAGCGGCAGTACTAACACAAGAGAAGAATCACAGCAAGCACAAAAACACACACGAAACACGAAGATTTTGTTTATGAAGTTCGGCAATGCCTACATTCTCGGGAGCCGTATCACAACAGCTCCGTCCGTATGACGAGTTTCTTATCACGTTTAAGGTTACAAGATGTCGGCGGTATATATTTATACCCCGATTACATGCTCGTCACAGACACCTAGCCCGTATCGCGGGGCTTCACCCCCGCACCCCTAATCCATAATATTTTGTAACTCAATACAAATTGCATTTCCTTTCCTTGTAGGGCTATTCCCGGAAAAGCGACGCTCCGCTTTTTCACGCACAACCCTTTCCTTTGTATATATGAGTCATATATGACAAATCTCCACCTTGGTGAATACACCATCTTCACCTTGATGATTGCTCCACTTTGAAGAATAAAAAATCACTTGATGCTCCTCGCACACCTGTGAACTAGGGGGTTTACCCAGGGGCGGATGCACACTATTAAATGCAGGGGCACAGGCCCATGTCGATTTCAATTTTTGTTACTTAGATTCCAAACTTATATAGTTTGTGCCCCCGCATGCTAAAAATTAGTGCCCCACATGTCAAAGATTACATTTATATAAAAGAAAGAATACTTAAACATATTGACAAATAGGGGGAAAGAAAAAATACATAGGACGTTGACAAAGCAAGACATTAAAAAATACGTGTAAGTTGAAGTTGGCACAACACATAATATCAACCGACAGTGACACAGAATGTCAATTGACAATGAAAAGAGAATAAAATAACATGGGTTGCTTGAACCGATCGAGCGTGGTCCACTAGCCGATCTGGCCCCAAGCCAACGACAACCCAAAGCCCAAACGTCCAAGTTAGCACTAGCCCCAAGCCAACGTCAGGTCCAAACGACGCCTTACCTACCTTCCCTTATTCTCACACCACGCACACAACATTTATTAAGTTGGTCATTTCGTCTACAGCGACGACGGGCCCGGCACCAAAGCTGTCATCGTCTAGGAGCATGTGAGAACCCTCAAGATTTAGTAACCAACAAAACACTATTAAGAATGAAATCAATACTAATCACAATACTTACAGAAATAATAATAAAAACCATTCACATGCACAAGACAAATGGATATGATTATATATAAATGTATCAACAATCTGAATTACAGAAGGGATTCAATTATACAACAAAGTTCATAAAGGAACTCTTATACACAAATTACAGTCTCAAATACAAGGATAAAAATTACAACTTGGAATCCATCGCATACAACAAAAAGCGTACACACATCAGACTACATATTATCACAGCCCCTAAATACCTGCACAAAATTTGTTAGCTGAAATGCAGTTGCAAAACTGAGATGAAATAGAAAACAATTGCCGTCAGAATTGGGTTATCGTTCTTGCCTTTGGGCAAGCGCGCATAGAGATACCAGGATTTGTCCGGGGACAAACCGGCACCGTCTCGCGTTAGTAGAGATCATCATCCGGCAAATTAAAAACTTACCTTCTTACCTGTGAAGCCATAGCAGAAATTACTCCTCCATGATGCCTGAGCAAGCCACCAGCTCTGCATGACTAACAGAGGACACGAGTCCACCATGCATGCATAGCCAGTAGGGAGAGTAAGCCACGTCTCACCTCACTGCCACAGGGCAGCAAGAGACCAAGTCTTTGCCATACCACAAAAGAGAGTGCCGTAGCAAAGAAAGCACTGCCAGAGTCACACACACACCCTGCATTCCACCGCACATAACACCAGCCAGCTTTCAATACTCACTGCCCAAAGCCACTGCACAGTCCACTGCCCAAAAGAGGGGAGACAAATAGAGGCGGCAACAAAGAAGACAAGACACCAATATCCCCAATCAACCCCATACGGCCACTTTACTGCCCAAAGAAGTTGCACACTCCGATTTAAGCCATAGCACCAGACGGAGGTCAGGGAAACAACACGACCAGAAGGACAACACCAAGTACACCAGCCAGGAGATACTCCCAGGAGCTAGCCACCTCACCAAGCACAAAGGCAAGATCGCCAAGGAAGCACAACCACCTCATTCCCTTAAGCCCACGGCACAAATAAGGTAAGGCTTCGAAGAGCCCTTGTTTCCCATGTAAGTAAGTCACACTAGCTAGCCGTAGAACCCAAGCATGGAAAATAGACCACTCACTACACTAGGTTAACCGAATTGAGGTAGCCGTCCAGTGAGCCCTTGAGGCCAGGGATCGGCATTTTCCCGTGCACATCCCAGTCCCAAGCAACCCACGGTTGCTCATCCCAAACCCACAGCACCCAGGCGCTAGCAGCCGTCCATGAGCCCCTGGGCATCGACAATGGCTTCCCGGGCGCAATGTCCATGCCCAGCCCCCACATGGTTGCTCACCGAAACCAACATTCGCACTAGTAATCATCCTAGCATGCATATTCTACACTAATCACCAATAGGGCTTAAGAGTAGGGGATGGGAGTAGAGGAGGAGAACCTGGTAAAGGGAGTAGTGCATGGCGTCGGTGGTCCGTAGCCACAGTGGCTCATGAGGCCGGCGAATAGCAGACGGGGCACGGGCCAGCAAAGGCCAAAATAGCGCTGTGCGCCGGCAGCTTGCCGCTGCCGTGGCGCACCGCCGGAGGGGAGGAAGATGGCAACGCCCAGGCGACGGTGAAGCCCGGTTTTCGCCGAGGCGCATGCCCACCATGGTAGATCCGGAGGCGGCGGCTTAAAGTGTAGCGCCGGCCGTCCGAGAACCCGCATGCATTTCCGGTTCACCGCAAATGCTCCACCAAGACCAAAATAGAAAGAGGGGGAAACACCAGATCCAAGCCCCAAAAGCTCACCACGCCAAATCCATGGAACCACCGCCCCCAAATCAGCCAAGGGGGGACCGGCCGATTTTAGATCGGCGGCGAGGAAGCGAGCACCAGTGGCAAGGCCGGAACACCGGCGGCGCCGGAAGGAGAGGGAAGCCGAGGGGGAGGCGAGGCCCGCTAGGGGCGGCGCTGGTAGGCCGGCGGCCGACGGTGCCATGGTCGGCGGGGCTGATGCGGGCGGAGGGCGGAGGCGTCGCAGGAGAGAGGGGAGAGGGAGAGCAGAGAGAGAGAAGAGGGAGGAGGAGCGTCGGCGGGTCCTTGACCCCACGCCGACAATGGCTCAGCCGAAGGCCGAGTGGGCCGGTTTCCCTTTTTAAAATAAACCTGAATTTACAGAGGAGTTCACAAAAATACGGAAAACGGAAATTAAACAGCAAGCTAAAATACACGTATATTATATTAATTTAAATCGTTAAGCAAAACTCTCTGTAAAGAACAGTCATGAAAATAAGCCTGTAGAATTAGAAAGGACCAAACTCTTAAGTATAAATTCAAGGGTTATTGCTTCATTTGAAATTCTATAATTAGAAATATTTTTATTTTAAAATAATGCAGGAAGGGATTTGGTTCCAGAAAAAGAGACTACCCAGACAATCACTGAGATAGCTACTTCTCAGTCAGGCAAGTAAAGCGGGCTGCCACGCTTGCAGTGGTTCATGAAAAATGTTTTGTTTTCTTTTATTGTTATTCTCTAAATGTGCATGAAAATTAGTTTCTAAAATAAAGACACATGGTCAGAATATTGGGCAACATGATAAGCAACCAAAAGTAAATAAGTCCACTGGAGGAGCAGTGGGCGGTAGAGGAATTATTAGTGGATGGTAAAAGGGTGCTCTGGAATGAGAGTTCAGAGGCAGGTGAGGCCCTTTACATATGGTTATCATACAAGGACTATCAACAACCTTCACTTTGAAATAAACCGTAAAATAATATCAACCATACTCCCGTGCTAAACGGGCGGAACAAGTTACTCTCTTTTATTGCTATTAACTCCATAATGGGTAAGTAATAACTTAGGAAGGGGACTCGGGCCGGTAAGAAAATCCGGGAGTTCCAAGTCGCTTATATTAGCGTATGTGGAGTGTCGAGTAAGAACCGCTCGACCAACGGCTTTATAGCCGGATGGAGATATAGTGATAAGAGTTGAGAAAACATTCTGTATTCTGAATTTGGGGTCGCATCAAAGGAAATGCGAAGGTCCAGTGTCCATAAGAATTCAGAATAATTATGGGTAAAGTGATACAAGTCTGCGCAGTACTAAAAATCATGAATTCATGCCAGTCTCTTGGATAAGAGTCTACGGGGAGAAACACTGGTTTTTCTCTTGTTCCAAAATGAATGGTAGATATTTCATAAGTTAAAACATTGCCAACCTTTCAAAACTTAAATTATGTCTTTTGGAAAAGCTGAATCAGGTGAGATACAGGTAGAAACATGAAAAAGATTGCATCATTATTTATAAACTTGCTGAGTACTCTGTACTCACTCTTGCTATTAAATCTCCCCCTTTCAGAACAATTCTCAGCAGGGGAATTTTTGGGTTTCGACGAGGGCGGGCTTGAGTATGAGGACACCTCAGGATATGAGGTTGCAGAGGACGACGAGATGGAGGCCGTATCTGACGGCTGGGAGGAATAGACAGTCCTTAGATTGTCGTAACAGGACCGAAGGGTATTACAGATTAAGTAACCATGTATCTCCCACAAATGTAGTATTAGTTATGTAATGGACCAGAATTATGGCAACCGTGTGGAAAAATTAGGTGGCTCGACTTTAAGTCACCTACGGGTTGTAATAAATGTTGTGTTTTCAGACTCTAATTATTGTTCTGCTGCCTTTACTCTGGTTGGTTTATTACTTGTTAAACGCGGTGTTCTACCGTAATGGCAAGTAATAATCCGTTGACTAGTGTTATTACCCCATGGTAATGACACGGGTCGCCACAGAGCACACCAGCCGTTTCTCACCTATGCCTACATGCGTCGGACTTGGATGGTATGGTTAGATTTCTAGCTGTGTTAATATCACTACGCACACATGTAAATGGAGTAAATATCGATGTATGTATCAATATATGCAGTATAGCTAACAGTCACAGCAATATGTAAGGTCATCCACTAACCACTCGTCGTCTCGTCCTGGTTGACTTGCTCGTTGCTTCAAACTTCAATGATCTTCATAGCTAACGAAGTAACGATCATCCAACTAAAATAGGTGCTAAATTTTGTGATTTAGATTTTAGGGTTTCAATTGTATGATCTTTAAAATATTTGTGGGTTATGGCTTTAATATTAGAATGTCTTAATTTAATTTTTTCAATAACTGAATTAGGGATTTTTTTCCAATGTGTTTCAATATCTAATTCAGTGTATTTCAATAGCTAACCATTTTTTGTTCTCGGATTCATCCTAAATCATTCACTAATAGTAGGTTTTTTATTTTGGTTTGTTGTCTGATAAATAGTTATTTACCATTAAACTTTGTGTGAAGTTAGTTCATGTTACAAAATTTAGAATACATTACTATCTACTACATTGTTAATGGATGCGTTAATAAGTACATAGATGGAGTATGTGCCCCCTGTGTTATTTTTGTTCTAGATCTGCCACTTGGTCTACCTTCTTACTCAGTAGCTTGTGACTCTCAACTAGGGGTGAAAACGGGTCGGGTTATTCCCGACCGATCCGGCACCGAATCCGATTGGTACCGAATCCGACTAGTACCGAATCCGGAGAAAAAAATATGGGTTAGGATATGGTAACAGCAATATCCGTCTCGAATCGATCGTCTTCAAGTATGATTTCAGGTTAGTGCTACTATTTGACGTTTCATTTTCTTTTGTAATGGTAAAATAAAATCTTCCACATCAGCTATTAAATAGTAACATCAAGTCGGTCGTCCTACTCCATTTCTTGCATTTGTATGCATTCCTTACAAACAAGTAGGGTGCAAGCGAATTGGGTTAATCCCGACCGATCCGACACCGAATCCGATTGGTACCGAATCCGATTGATACCGAATCCGGAGAAAAAAATATGGGTTAGGATATGGTAACAGCAATATCCGTCCGAATCCGATCCGTTTTTACCCCTACTCTCAACAAGTCGAGGCAACGCTCAAACTTGTTGTTGGTGATAGGCTTGGTCAACATATCTACAGTATTATCATCAATATGCACATTTATCAAATCAATGCCCCTAGAGTTAATCAACTCTATGATCTTGTGATACCTTGCATTAATGTGCTTCGTTCTGGCATATTACACTTGATTCTTTACCAAATAAATTATTACATTATGACTATCACAATTCAATCAAACTCCACCTTGCTCAATGACCAGTTCCTTTGCTAGTCTTGTAACTCTCAGTTTGCATATATGAGCCATACACAACAGAAACATTAGGAACTCATTGAAATTCCTTACTTCAACTCTCAGTTTATTTACTTCAGTCGATGAGATCTACTAGCTAGTAAGAAACGCATAACATTCACAGGCTCAGATTTCTAAGAGGGAGCAGGACCTCGTCACGACCAACGGTGTCGATGAACTTGGCAGGCGTATGGGTCATGGCGAGAAGCAGCCGTGGATGAAACTCGCAGCCATATCGAGACTCGAGACACAAGCTCGTGGTTGAAGTCTTGAAGAGGCAAATTGGGAAAGAGTTATTAACCTTTAATGGGCATAGGTCATGGGAGAAGAAAGGCCATAAGGAGAAAGAAACAGACCACATGATCCCCTACGATCCTCCTAGTTTTTGTCCCATGCTCCGCGATGATTACACCGCCCCAGGAGGGTAGTTGAGGTGTGCGGTGCCGGATTGAACCGCAGGTACGACGCAGCAGGCACCCGTACGCATAAGGGTTGTTTGGTTGCCTGCATCGGGTGGCTCGCACTAGCGCATGCAGAGAAATAGTGTTTGGTTGTCTGCATCGGGGTGAGAGCCTGCACGAGCGGATGAAAAAAAAAATCAGTTGGAGCCAGGCCGAGGAGAAACGCGGCTGAGGACCTTCTCTACTCAGCCTGACCACGCTCATGTAGCTGCATCAGCTTATGCAGGTAACCAAACGTGAGAATTGTGCGGTTGCAATTGCAGATCTCAACGTACGTACCGATCTGGGAGCAACCGACTGCCCGGAAACGCGTGCGCGCGGTGAAGGGAAACAGAAAAAAAAACGAGTGTTTTGACTGTTTGTTACGTAGGTGCATGCGCTCGGTCGCGGCGAGAACGCGATCCACGTCGCCCTCCTATCTACGTGCCGCCTTTCCCTCTCAGCCTTGCATGCAATGCCCGTCCAGCGCCACACGCCCAACTACCATTCCCTCATGCATGGCCCATGTGGGTGACCAGGCAACAACTGCCACTCCCTCATGCATGGCCCATGTGGGTGACCACTGATATATCGGGGAGAAACTCGTTGCTCTTCGTCTTCGTGCACTACTGGTTAATTTTTCTTGGAGGCACGCGGGAGGGGTGGCTAGTAGTAGAGCTAGCTAGGTCGTTGCTGATCGGAATGGCGGAGGTGCAGAGCGTGCAGGCGCTGGCGGCCTCGCTGGGCGCCATCCCGCCGGAGTTCGTGCGGTCCGAGCACGAGCAGCCGGGCGCCACCACTGTCCACGGGGGCGCAGCGCCGGAGGTCCCCGTGATCGACATGTCGGAGGCCGGATGCGGAGTGCGCATGGCAGAGGCGGCCAGGGTGTGGGGGCTCTTCCAGGTGGTGAACCACGGCGTGCCCACCGAGGCCGTGGCGGAGCTGCAGCGCGTGGGGCGGGACTTCTTCGCGCTGCCGCAGGAGGAGAAGGAGCGGTACGCCATGGACCCGGCCTCCGGCAAGATCGAGGGCTACGGCTCCAAGCTGGAGAGGGACCTCGAGGGCAAGAAGACGTGGGTCGACTTCTTCTTCCACAACGTCGCGCCGCCGGCCATAGTCAACCACGACATCTGGCCCAAGAACCCCGTCGGCTACAGGTATATCGCGCGTGCGTGACAGCGTGAGTGCGTGCTTGCCGGAGGTGAATAAAAACTAATGGCGGCCTGCATGCAGGGAGGCGAACGAGGAGTACTGCAGGCACATGCAGCGGCTGACGCGGGAGCTGTTCGAGCACCTCTCGGAGGGGCTGGGCCTGGAGAAGGGCGCCATGAGGGAGGCGTTCGGCGGCGACGACCTGGTCCTGCTGCAGAAGATCAACTTCTACCCGCCGTGCCCGCAGCCGGAGGTCACGCTCGGAGTCGCGCCGCACACCGACATGAGCACGTTCACCATCCTCGTCCCCAACGAGGTGCAGGGTCTCCAGATCTTCCAGGACGGCTACTGGTACGACGCCAAACATGTGCCCAACGCACTCATCATCCACATCGGCGACCAGATCGAGGCAAGTGGTGATACTACACAAGTACTCCACTGTTCTTGACTTGTGTTGAGTATGTTTAATTGACATGGATTTGTGGTAGATTTTGAGCAACGGGAGGTACAAGGCCGTGCTGCACCGGACGACGGTGAACAAGGAGAAGACGCGGATGTCGTGGCCGGTGTTCGTGGAGCCGCCGAGGGAGCACGTCGTGGGGCCGCTCCCGCAGCTCGTCACCGACGAGAGCCCGGCCAAGTACAAGGCCAAGAAGTACAAGGACTACCAGTACTGCAAGATCAACAAGCTCCCGCAGTAACTGGTCCATGCATGGCACGTCGCCTGAATGCTTACTGTGATCTTAGTTCGCCTCGACGGTGATCAATGTAAGAGTTAAGTTTGTGGCTCACATGCACCAGTCTACAATTGAGCAGAGTTTCAATTGGAGACATCTGGCACCGTGTTTGTTCATCTAATCCTATCTTTGCGTACTTTAAATTGGGCTTTTGCTTTGGAGTATCCATTGGTTAGCCCACAAGTTGTGTGCTGATCACTCGGTGAAGGACCATGTGAGAAGGTTCATGATACTGTTATGATAAACTATTGCAAGTTTTATAAAGTGGTAAAGTTGTTTTGCAAAGATTGTATTTGATTTGGGCTGTTTTCTAGAAGTGTCAGGAAAATCGAAAGTACCGCAAATATTTACGCGGTAGTATAGCAAGGGTTTGTACGGTAATACCGTAAGACGGTAACTCTGACAATATGGCGATATGTTTTTTCCACAAAGGTCCTATACGAGGAGTGAATGTGCGGAAGTACCATTTTGGGCAGCGGTAGTACCGTAGTGCGGTAGTATCGGTATGTTAAATACGGTACTAGTGATCTTTTCAGAAAAATAGGATTTTGGGATTTGAGTCATGGATTGATTTAGGATGATCTGGGCCATTAGATTAAGGTTGTATGATAAATGTCGTAGTTGATGATTTTGGACACATGTGGACCCCTAAACACCCGAAATTCCGTTTTTGGCCCCCAAATCAAAAAAATTCCGAAATTGGACCCCTGCCTGAGCGCGCGTTCGCGTTGCGTCAACACGTGTCAGTCGTGCGGTGTGGTACCGCACGACCGCCATCAGAGCACGGTCGTGCGGTACCACACCGCACGAACGCCTCGCCCTCCGCGCCGGCCGCATGTTTCGGTTTTTTTAGCGCACGACCGAAGCCCCGACCGCACGACTCGTGCTACAGTGTGGTCGTGCGGTAACACACCGCACGAGCGGACACGTGTTGACGCAACGCGAACGCGCGCTCAGGCGGGGTCCAGTTTCGGAAATTTTTTGGTTTGAGGGCCAAAAACGGAATTTCGGGTGTTTAGGGGTCCACATGTGTCCAAGATTCGTTGATGTAGATCAAGTTGTGAAAAACTAATGTTTGAAAATAATTTATTTATCTTTGGATATGCAAGGTTGTTTGAAATCAATTATTGTCAATCGGGGTTGGGCTCACAGAGGAGGTGAGACTTGGAATGATCAAGGAAGCCGGCACGAGCTCTATCCCCGGGTGCTTGGTCTGGAAGTCGAGGCAGGCCCTTATGGCCTTCATGTAGTGGTCCTTCTCGTAGAGCAGGTTGTGCAGCTGCAGCGTCGTGGAGTCCACCAGCGCCTTGGCCGTCTCCGTCTCCCCCTTAACTCTGTCCTCCTCCATCAGTATCTCCCTGTTCACCTGGGCAAAATCCAACTCGAGTTGGCACAACAGATCTAAAGCTAGGGTTTCTGCGCAGTGCGTTAGGGTTTTGGAGCGCGATGGACCTGGCGGAGCGTGATGAGGAGGAGGGACATCTGGGCGACGAGCTCACGGAGCTCAGACTTGGGGACGCCGTCCCTCTTTATGGCGAGCATCCGGGCGGCGACCTCCTCGATGGAGGTGCGGGTCTCAGCGAGGAGGTCGTGAGGGGAGCGGAGCTTTCCGGCGGAGGCAGTGGCGGTAGTGGGCGGCCGCGCCGGCGCCTCGACGTCCATGGCTTCCGCCGCCATCGGTCCGGCCGTCGCTGAGAGAGACGACGCTCGAGGCCCGGAGTGGAAGTGGAAGTGGGTAGGGGTTGTGGCTTCGGCCTACGGTGGTTGCGCAGATCCTGCTTGGGCCGTTGCGTGGGAAATAAATTTGGCCCAGTTTGCAGAGCGATAATTATTCGGCCCAAATTTGAAGAAGCATAAGGCCCAGAATGCTAGATGGACTTGCCTTTCCTAATTTTTCTTTCCTAGGAAGCGTACTTGCGATGGTTGCTACATCTAAAAAAAAGTTTGGGCCTTCTAAAAAAACGAGAAAAAAGAGACATGCTAGCTTGCTAGGACTTGGACCAATCCAGTGATGCGACTAGAGATCCTGCATTATTTGTCTTGTCCATAATTATCAGTAGGAAAAGATACATACTTACTGTACTGGTACACCACGTATCATCAGTCTCTCAATATCTATCCCTTCTGTCGTATTAAATCACATCCGATCCATCCGTGATCAGTCCAGCTTGAGCGAAACTGGACTTGCTAGGTTGGCTCGGACGAACTTTGACGTGAAAAGAGCGGCAGGCGAGCCATCGAGTCTCTTCTTTTCATTTTAGTTTTTAAAAATTATTTTTAATATTTTTATAGTAACTAATTTTTAATCGAATTATCTTTTTAAGATGAATAAATAAATTGATTATAATGGACACTGCAGTGACTTCATTTATATCAGACAAAATCATATATAAGTTTCTACTACTCTATACTTTCTCTTATAAACAACCACAAACTAAAAATCACATATAAAAATCATAAATCCAAGTAAAAAGGAACAGGCCTGACGAGGGAATCAGACGATCGGTGCTAAAAGAGAGGAACGTGTTATGACTTGATTGCATTCTAGTACTCCTGGTAGTAGTACCTTTGCACTATTGATGGTCGCCGCATTACCACGTGACTTTCGTTCTTGAAGGCATCACCGCACAACACATGTTGCACTGTTTGTCACTCAATAAAGGAACAGGGACACACACACAAGTGCAATAATGTCACAATTCCCTAGACTATTTAACGCCTTTTTCCGTGAACTTTAAGCTGATCATGCACTCACATTACCACGAGCATGCAACTAGAGTAGTTAAAAGCGTTTTTCTACCCTTTTTTTGAGGGTGCCAGTAAACATTCACGCGCCAATTCTGGTTCCAGAGCTCCAGCTTTTGTTTTAGACTTGTGAGCTCTCGTTTGGCTAAAATCACACACATACAGTAATAAATTCATTCACAGTTCGAAATGATGCTTCCACAGATGTACACCAGTGTGCCCAAAAAAAACATGACCATATTCATCAGCTCTTGATCGATGCTTATCGGAGTCATACTACTGCTTGCTTGGATTAACAGGTTAATTCAACCTGAAATCCAAACCGCTGAAAAGTTCAATAGATCAAAGAAGACGAACAAGGAGTCGATGAGAGAGAGAGAGGGAGAGAGAGAGCAAAGCAGCAGCAGTCGGTGAAAAATGATGGCTTTGCTGGGCTCGCAGCACGCGACTGCCGCACCCGCCTGGCGAACTGGCAAGCATGGCACTGGCACTGGCACTGGCACCTCGCCTCGATGCGACCAAAAAATAGTCTACTGTATCGGGTGGGACCCAGCCACCACCTCACCCCCTAGTCCCCACCCACGCGCACCCCGCTCCGTTCGTGCACGCCGCGTGAGACACCGCTGACACGTGGACCCAGACAAAGACAGTGGCCACGTCGATCGGCTCCGAAAGAAAGAATTCGCGCCAAGTCAAAACTGCCCCGACGCCGTTGGGCCCCACCTCCCTCTGTAACGTGAACAGTCACACTGACAAACGGGGTGTAGCCACGAGTTCATGCACCAGATGGGCCCGGCGTTGCAGCGAGGGGAGGACCCCATCCCCATGTGTTGCAGGTGTGAATGAGTGCCCCCCCTGGTCGAAATTTTTTGCCGCACTCGTCGGCAGCCAACACCGGGAAGGCGAGGGTTGATCGTAAGACAGCTCACAGGTCCCCACGGTGCACAGTGAAGAACCGCAGTAGTGCTGTTGCATTTGAGAATTTCATCTCGCAAATAGTACTGCATCTAAACACTGTTATATTGATGTGACCTATGGATATCAACAGAGTATTCAGCGGCAGGAGCTTGTACTGTATCTAATCTTGTTGCTATCTTCTAGAACTTTTTGGGTTCTTCACTTGCTTTTTTTCATCGACTTCTTTCGGTAATAATTATTTGCTTAACTAGTAAGTCACAATAAAAAAACTGTAACTAAAAAAAACACCACCTTAGAAAAAGACTAAAATACAAATTTGCCTTAATCCTCGATAATATATGCTTATCTATTATAATGCAAGACATGCTGATTGCATTTACTCTCGACTTGTGCCAAAAGGACAATACAAAACTAGAGCATTTGCCAAAAGGATAACACAGAACTCGCATCTCGCCTCAGCCCTCATGCTCTCATGCCAAGACTATGACTAATGAGGTATTTTGCTATGCTTGTTAGAGGAGCATGCTTTCCTGCAACAACTTTCAAGTTAATCATTGCGATGGTAGCATGCCTCACTTTCTTAACCTCATGACTCTTTTGTTAGAGACTGACACCGCCTAATCTTGTATACTACTTCCTCCGTTTCGCTATATTTATCTATAGCACACCATACACACAGACCCAATAAACACTAACTAAAAAGTTAATGAAAAATGATATACTATAACCACTAAATCTCTTTCAAAACATTTAAGTAAGGGTAAAGAATAAAAATATTTCAATAACTACACTCTTTATTCAATCAATGGACAAACATTTTGAAATAAATACTCTTCGGACCATGGATAAACATAATAAAACAAAGAGAGCAGTACAAAATTAGCTATGAAACAAGAGCAAATTTGCTCATTACTATCACAATTGCTCGCAAGTTATAAAATACTATTACAAAGAGACCAAGCTTATAAATACCATTGCAACACAAAAACTTTGAAGAATGCCATCACTGTTAGCTTTTCCATTCATTTGCTCCATTAATCGCTATTTAGGTGAGAGAAAATATAAATAACACTTTTGCCCTTTGGCATTTTGGAGAGAGCAAAGAACAAAGGGGAAACAGAGGGAGGGTGACGGTGCTGATGAGGGGAGGTGGACGATCGGCAAAATGGATTGCCATGGGCATAGGGAGGCCATGGGAGGTGGCCGCAAGGGCGTCAACGCACGGTGACAGCATGAACAGCGGTCGAGGCAGCAGCCAGGTGCGGGCAGCAATGCAGGGCAGTGGCGGTAGTGACGGTCTGGATTAGATGAGTGACGGTTAGAAGGAAGTAAAATCCAAAATATAGTGTGCGCACGAGCTTCCAAGGCCTGAGGGGATTCTATTGGCTGTCAACCCGGCTTGGCATGCTCTGTGCAAGCCTGCCCATAGTGGCCGTCGGTGGGGATAGACTAGACACCTGCAACGAGGTTCTAGGGGGCCAAATTGATTACCCTAACATGTTTTTCTACTCCTGGAATATGAAGTGACACAAATAATTTCATGGCTTTGCCCGAGATGACAATACTGCAATGTGAAAAGGAGGTGGCGGCTTGCTCACCAGTGCTGGGGAAGAGCTTGTGGCGTTCCCGCCAACGCTAAGAGAGGGGAAGGAGGCGAAGGTGAGCACGGGAAAGAGAAGGCCAATTCGAATCTATGGCACACAAGCCTCAAAGTTGAAGCTTACCTAAATGGTAGATGTTGCTCGACGGAGATGGGCAACATTCATGACTACACCACTGGAGCCGAGGAAGACAGAATGGGTGACACCTTTCCTGAGGGAGACAAGGCAATCTTATGTGGGCACAAGACCGAGGAGGGAGAGGCGAACTCAATTAACAAGGCGGCCACTGTTGTAACCCATCCGAACGCCTGGTTGGGGCTTGGCGACGATGGTTAGCTAAAAACAAAGGAGCTCGAGCTCCTCGTGCTCGTCTCTCCATCTCTGGTGCTTGCCGATGGAGAAGGAGGTGGAGTAGGAATCCAAGTAATAATTGAAAGCAGAATCTGAGTAGGAGTTGCACTAGGAACTTGGTTACAAGTTTGATTAGGGGAGTTGCTCTGCGTCGGCACAGCGCAGAAGGAGGAAGAAGGGGATGACAGGTGAGGCTTCCCTGTCGGTCAAATAAGAGGGAAGTGCTCCGAGGGCATGCTCTTGGAGGGGAAAATGATAGGTGGGATCAGATATTACAAAAGGAAAAATAAAGAAAATAAGGAGGAATGAGGGCAAAATGATCGATTCACTCTGCGCGGATGGAAAAAGTCATAGCAATTGATATTTCACAGCGTTTCTTCTTCACAATAGTATTGTTCAAGTTGTCGTTCTTGGTAATGGCGATGAACAAATTATATAATGAAACAAACATATTAAACCTTTACATGTATCATCATGCACACGTATCACTTATTCGTCGGACCTTGACTAGGTAGTAGGTATGCCTAACAAACACAGCAACGTTGGTTAGGAACCAAACGCCCCTCAAAAAAATTTTTTTTTTTGCATGTACCCTGCATGCATCCTGCTTTAAGTTGGTCCTGGCCAAGGTACCAGTTATCACCGATGAAATGGTAACGAGACGTACATAAACTCGCAAAAGGCCATTTATCTTGTTGTAAACACTACAGGGCAGGGGGGCCGGGGGGTTGGGCGGCAGCTCGTCGCGTACTCGCGCCTGCGCCTGACAGAAGCCACCGCCACGGCGAAGGCGACCGGCAGCAGCCGCAGTAATAAATCTCTCCCCCTTTTTTACTTGACCTCCACATTGTCGTCTCAGGCATGGCGCATTGGCGCGCGAATTATCTTTAGGAGTCGTCTAGGAGAGGCGCAGTACAAAGTCAATAGAACCAGCCCGGAGCACGCACTTCTGCTTAGGCGCCGCTCACATGGGATCCGAGGATAGCGAGTGAAACACTCCGCTTAAGCAAAGAATAAAGCCAAAAGGGCGAGCAAATTTGAACAAAGCTAGACAAAAGCACAGCTGCTACTTGCGTGCGTGCGTGCGTGCCTGCTTCGTCGCTTTTCTATCATTCATTGCTCTGTTGGTCGTTTCGGCGGCTGTGGCATCCGTAAGCCGCCGCGGCGCGCTCGCTGTTTAATTTCGATTCGTTTCTGTTGGCGACTGTGCCGTGCCGTGCTCGGTGTGCTCGGTGCTCCTCCTGATTTGCTGAGACGCTCCTTCCTTGGCGCTTTTCGCAGACGCCGGTGGGGCCCCGCGGCGCGTCCGATCCAGATCCAGCGCCCTCGGCGCTGCGCCTCCACGGCAGCCACGCCTCGCGTGGCACCGCTCCGCGAGGTGGGTGGTGTTTCCGCAGAAATCTCAGTGCTCGCACGTTGCCGATTTTGTCTCCTCGCGCCGCAGCTAACCGCTTTCACACGCAGACGAGGAGGAGGGGAGAGACGACGCGGCGGGCTCGGAGGAGTCGGGGGAAGCGGTGGAGGCGGCCGGTGACTCCTCCCACTCTCTGATAGGTAATATCCGCGTGTACGAATGCTGCTTGTGTTGAGTGAGGTGAAGTGATTGCTCACTGTTGGTGGGATTTGTTGTTCGGCAGAGTGCCAGAACCAGCGGCAGATAAGGGCGGAGGCGGCTGCGTTGGTGCGGCCGCCGGCCTCGCATGGGCTCAGCGGCGGCGGCGGCGGCGTTGGGGGTATCGAACTACTCGTACTCTCGCCGAGGTGTTTGGTTGGTGGTAACGCGGGAGGGATGAGCAAGAGCTCGACGGCATCATCAAGGAGCAGATCAGGCACGTTTCCGAGCCCCGGGACCCCGAACTCCCACCGGCATTGCACTGGCAGCATGCAGTACCCCAAGGGGTGGAGCTCGGAGCGTGTGCCGCTTGGAGCGGGTACCAATAGGAGGTACGGGGGCAGCGGTGTTGTGCTTCCTTTCAACAATGGGAGGAAGCTGCCGTCGAAATGGGAGGATGCGGAGAAGTGGATTCTCAGTCCGGTTTCCTGTGATGGGATTGGGAGGATGTCGGCGCCGGCGCCGCATCATAGACGGCCCAAGTCGAAGAGTGGACCACTTGGCCACCCGGCCGGTGTTCCGGGAGCCTATGCGGCTGTTTCGCCGCTTGTTCCCTGCTTTGATGGTGCTTTGGCGGCAGCTAATTTTAAGGCCCATTCGCCTTTCTCTGCTGGGGTTCTCATGCCAGAGCATGTGCGCAATGGTGGCTTCAGCAGTGGAAAAGGTACTTGTGGGGATGATGGCAGCAGCAGATCGTATTCGGCTGAGAAGGAGCCGTATATATTGAGATCTGCAAGTATACATGCGTGGACAGAAACACTTATGGAGGCATCTTCCTTTGCTCATCTCTCAGAAGAAGCTGCGCAAGGTTTGAGTTAGTCCCTTCTCATTACTGTCACTTCTTTATCTGAAGTCCCGTTTTCATGATTGCTGTTGCTATCTACTCTTTCTAGTTTGTCCCGTGCATTTGTATACTATTACCGAGCATGTTTGATATAAATTAGTAACTTATGGCGTTGGTTGCCTAGTGCGATCTGATATTTCAAAGAACAGCTTGTCTGTTGTCGCACGCTTTACATATTTTGATATGCTGAGTTTCCCATTGAGGCTGGGATAGGCTAGTTCCCTGTGCATAATTAAATGGTAAATGGGTTTATGATAGTTTTTGGTGTCGACAAGTTGCAGTTATGCACTTTGTACTGGTTGGCGAGGTTCCCTTACAATAGTATTGCTTGCCAGTTCAACACTTTCGTAATGAAAGGTATTGCTTTCATTTTAAAACTTCCCTAGTTTGAGGGAGAGTCTTAACTGTGTACATTTCTGCTATTTTGCACTTAATCTGGTTAATTAGATGTTATAGTGGAAATCATGTACATTTCAATTATACATCCTCGTGTACCTCAAATCCTAGAGCCCATCCTGTTTACACTATCTCAGACATAAAAAAAGGCTTACTTCTAATCATGTATGCCAACAGGTAGGGTACAACAAATATGCTATTTTAATCTTACTTAAAAAAGGGAATAAATAGCAGAAGTAATTTATAAACGAAAAAGAAAAAAATGTTATTCCATTTTTATGTGGATAGGATTTTACATGCTCAAATCAACTAGCTTCAGATATTTTTTTGACATATGAACTTTATTTTATCATTGAGAGAAATCAACCTTACTATCTTTGTACCTTGAACACAGACGATAAATTGCAAGGCCCACGAGGAGCAACTCCTGTGATTTCCTGTCCAATAATAAAGAAAGATGTTGCCACACAAATGAGTCCTGAGGACAGTATATCGTCTTCTCCAAAAGCAAGACATTCCTGCTCCAGCTTGCCATCAGGACATGCTAATAAAGAACAAAATAGTCATATACCTAAACTCGAAGTTAGGGATGTGCAGGTAGATGATCAAGTAACTGTGACCCGGTGGTCCAAGCGACATGTAACACGAGGCTCTGATAAGCGCTCAACAAATATTATTGAATGGAGGAAGAAGACTGTTGAGACTCGGGCGCCATCTTTTGATGAAAAAGAAAGAGATAGATGCATATCAAAGTAAGATGAGTAAATTTCACAAAACCACACATATTCTCACAAAACTATTAAAAAGCTACACTTTTTAGAATTAGTTTTATAAAACCACACTTATTTTGACCAATAGTTTCAAATAAGCACATTTATGTCAACTACAACCATTTTGATAGGGTGAGCTCACATGTCATTGAGACTCCAGCACATAACCCTGTTACGTCGACGCGGGGGACGCTGCTACGTAGCCAACTGATGTGGAGGGTGATGTTTACTCTGAAGAATCTGATGGAGAAAGAGAAGAATATCATGTTGCGTGAGAAGGAAGTTGAGTTGCGGTGAAGTTGGTCACATGCCACGTTGGTTGGGCACACACCAGTGCCCTTCATGTTGGTATAATGAGGTTAGGTGTTAGAGTCTCAATGACATGCAGGTCTACCCTATCGAAATAGTTGCAGGTGATGAAAGTGTGGTTTTTTTGAAACAATTGGTAAGAATAAGTATGGTTTTGTGAAACTAGTTATAAAAAGCGTAGTTTTTTTATAGTTATATAATAATAAGTGTAATTTTATGAAATTTACTTGAGATTGATTTTGTTTTATGTTTGCTATTTTGTCTACTAGCAAAGTGATTCCGCACCACTGTCTGATTTGCACTTAGAGACTAACGTACAGAGAACAAAGTGCTTTCATTGTCATATTGTAACGCGTCTGCACAGTACATGTGGGTAGGGTAAAGAACTAAATATAGTAGTGGTGGCAAACTGAATATAAATTTGCCTCTTATGGGGCTTGCTAAGTGACATTAGCGAAATAAGCAAGCGGCAAATAACTGTGGATTGGACAAACTTGCATAACTTGTTCCATGTTCAGCTATAGTAAAATGCAGATATTGGGGCCGAAGTGACACACTTCAAAATATTTGCGGACTTGAGTGCAATTTACTCATTTTATTTCTTCAGAAAATACTGGTGCATATCATGGTAAAAATTTTAATTCCATACTCGAAGGAGTTTTAGGATGTCATAGGCACGCTGGTCACAGGTTCTTTTATGGTGGAATTCTTTCAGACGATTTCCCCATTTTAGAACAGAAGGGCATAGACTATGAGAGGGCTGATCTTTCTAACTAGCAAGGTGGCAAAAAGATTGGAGAAATCCAAACCAATATTATTGGGGTCCACTAGATGGATGGATTAGAAATCCACTTACCAATGTGTAAATTCTAGCCTTTCTATTTATGAATTTCAAGAGACCCTACTTTTAATATGCAGTCTAAGTCATGTGCCTGTTTTTCCCGTTGCACAGAAGATAATAATGTTGCATTCCTCAGTTGGTATTATTAGATTATAGTTGAGGTCACAAATTGTGACATATCCTATTGCTGAGACCTAGTTTATTTGTGTTAAGGTGCAAGAGGGAGGAAGCAAAGATTACTGCTTGGGAAAATCTGCAGAAAGCAAAAGCAGAGGCAGCAATTCGGAAGTTGGAGGTAGTATTTTGTGGTTCTGCACATTTGCCTTTTCTATTGCCCTTACATGTTGTGCCCTCTGTACTTCAGATGAAGCTTGAAAAGAAAAGGTCATCATCAATGGATAGAATTTTGGGCAAACTACGCTCTGCTCAGAAGAAAGCACAAGACATGCGTAGCACAATTTCTGTCAGTGAAGATCAATGCGGTGTGAGGGCAACCAAGAAGGCATCTCACTTGAGGAGGACTGGCAAGTCTTTCAGCTGCTGTCTCAGCTTCCATCCTTGCTAGTTGTGATATAGTTGGTGGCCGTGGGTGCAGCAATAGTAGTCGAAACTTTTTGGTGAGTTCCTTTCGCAGTCACACAAATCTGCATAAAAATTAATTACGTATAGAGATTTCACTGGTTTGAGTGCCAATGCTATGTTGCCTGCAGGACTTTCTACATTCTAATGAGCAAACAGCCTTAATAGAGCTTTTTTTTACTTGAAACAATTACTCATATTTCACGTGTCTTTAGAACGTTGCAGCTCATGTCAGCCGACAAACTCGGAATTAGACTACAAATGTTGGAGGGACAGTCAGATTTACTTCTTGTTGTGGCAGCTGGAGGTGCATGGCAGGAGTGGTTAAAGGAGAGCTTGCATGATCTGATCAATGAAACAATGAAATGCCGAATTGGAGTTGTAGAAATCAAAGTCTTTGAGCGAAATCTACTCTTATAGTTAATTATATGGGTTAGTGCACTCACTATTCTGCGTCTTTCGGTAGTACAAAATCTGTACACCCAGTAGAAAAAGCTCCATTCTTGAGCTTTATGCCAGTTAAATGCCAGATTTAGCTGGTTCTCTTTCTGCTTGATGTGTATCTTTCCATGGAATTCTGTATGTAGTGCAAGCCTTGGGGCTGTCGTATTCGTATTGGAAAAGGTTGTAGGAGATTTAATGATTTAATCCAGCTTGTCAATATTTGATTTGGACTTCAAGTAATTGCTATAGTGCTGTACAATGATGGTTTCAAAGGTGTGTGAAGAACTTTTGATAGTATGGAGTGCTTCGACGTGGTCGGCTATCCCTCCGGATGATTGGCATTGCCAAAAGGTCCAAAGAAACCAGCATGACTGGAGGTGTGGCCGGGCATGCGTCAGAAGCAAGTTCAACTAGTGCCCATTACTCCGTTTGTGCCTACAATTGATTGAAGCTATGGGCAATGCTACAAGTGATCCGATGTATTTAGTGACAGTGTGCTCTGTACGGAGAGTCGCAATGTTTAAGAGCAAATGGTTCAAAATTACAAGCTTTTGCTGCTACTGAAGTTCTGCATATATTTGAGCTATGAGTTTGGCGATCATCTAAGGATGTGTTTGGTCGGAGGGATGGGGTGGGATGGGATGATTCCTTTGACCAAACCTATCTGTGTGTTTGGTTGGAGGGATGAAGTGGGATGGAATGGTCCAAAGTGGGATGAGGCTGTGCAAATTTAGAGAATATTCTTCTTAGATGCTGGACCATGTGGTTCCACTTTTTTTGTGGAACTATCTCATTCCATCCCCCATCCCATCTCATCCCACCTTATCCCTCCAACCAAATACATCCTAAAGTAATATGGAATTATTCCACAGCTAACTTCGCTAGAAACGCCTCAATGGAGTGGGATGTCGAAATGATGGAATCGGATCTTGTTAGATATAGTTCGGTCCATGATGAGTCAATTTGATCTGCCATTGTCGTTTGGGGTTACGCTCTAGAAACTACCGCTTTTACTTTAAAATAGGGTACCATCTAAATCAGTGGATAAGACACCATATGAGATGTGGACTGGGAAGAGTCCTAATTTGTTTTTTTTTATCAAAATATGGAGATGTGAAGTATATGTAAAACGTTTAACGTCTGATAAGCTCACATCTAAATCTGATAAATGCTTTCTTTGTGGGGTGTCATAAGGAAATTAAAGGATAATACTTTTATAAAAGGAATGAGAACAAAGTGTTTGTTATCCGAAATGGTGTCTTTTGGAGAAATAGTTTCTCTCAAAAGAAGTTAATGAGAGCATAATGAGACTCAAAGAAATTCAAGAGACATCAGAAAATGTTCTAGATCCGTTGATGGTGTTGATCGTTTTTTGTTCTAGATCCGTCACTGCTCCGTACGTATAGATACCTTAGTGGTGTTGATGTGAAGTTTTAACACTAGAATGATCCGTAACCTGTGATGATTACAAGGAGCTGAAGGAGGAGACGTGTGGCTAGTACAACTACCACTGCATCAACACAGTACATCGACTCTACTTCCGCTATGAGTTTACACGTCTAGTGGTAATCATGTGATCTATTGCTAGCGGATGTTCCTTATTTACACGGTAGAATTTTTAAAATTATCTTTGCATAGTCTGCCCATGGCACTTCACAAACTTTAGGACTAACCCCTTTTCTTTCTCCATTTTTAGGACTAACCCCTTACGATGAACCAGAACTGTGGCCGCGTCCTATGCCTGGTGAGCGCAATCCTGAGTTGTAGGAGACTTGATCAGAACAAAGCATCTCTTTTCACACGTACATGCTTGCAAAACTTTCCCTGTGACGATCGAGCATGGGACGTTGGAACATACTTCGTCTTTCCTCCAATTTCCGCCAAGGGGCCGTCCCTATATAAGCTAAGCACTTCATGCACAAGCGCAGTACATATCCGCATCATATCTACCGATCTACGTGGTGATCGGTAACTGCAAGATTGCATGTTGCATCACCCGTAGCCAGATTTGGGTTTCCATATATAGATGGGGAGCAAACGACTAATCTTGTCAAGTTTGGCCGTCTTGGCCTTCGCAGCCGCCGTCCTCTAGCAGAGTGACCACGATCGGCGGGCGGCCGTTCTACTCGAACGGCTTCAACGCGTACTGGCTCATGTACATGGCGTCCGACCCGGCCGACCGGAGCAAGGCGTCGGGCACGCTCGAGCAGGCGTCCGGCGTCGGCGCGACGCTGGTGAGGACGTGGGCCTTCAGCGACGGGGGTTACCGGCCGTTGCAGGTTTCCCCCGGCGTGTACAGTGAGGACATGTTCATGGTATGTCAGTGTGTCACATGCATGTGGTATCCAACGACCGTAAGAGCTCTTTCATTGTGCACCTCTTGCGGATTTTAAATCGCGGCCGTTCATGGGTGAAGTCTACTTTTGGTTTTATGCATGTCAGCATGCGTATGGCCTTCTAGAGCAAGTTACACCAAAGAAGGCAAGTTAATTATTCTCTTCCTAATCAAACATCATGTATTCATGTGTTAACCCCGTAGACTACCGAGTTATTATGAGCCTGTTTTTTTGCCACGGTTTGTGATTTTTAGACTATTTGTATAAGAGATTAAGAGTAACAGAAACTCACATATGGTTTTCGCCAATATAAATAAAGTCAATAAAGTATGTACTACAATTAACTAGTAGACCTTATCTTTAAAAATATTCTGTTTAAAAGCTAGTTACTGAAAAAACCGAAAAGCAGCTTTTAGAAGCTGAAAAGAATAAGACCTATGTTTGTTCCCACGGATGATCAAAAGGCTACATCTTTAGCAGGCCCGGCCCTAGGGGGGGGGGGCGAGCGGGGCGGTCGCACTGGGCCCCCAAATTTCAGGGGCCCCCAATCCCCATATACATTAATACATAGTATATATACCCCTGGTATGTACACCCCAATTCATTGAAAAGTATATTTCAAGAACTCCAAACATTCGGAAGTATATTTGGATTTTTAATGAGTTTAACAACATTGAAGTCATTGGATCGAATTGAATTAAAAGAATGTTATATAAAATTTGCAGAAACTTTCTCTCTAGATGGTTCATCTGATGTTGAGTTAAATGATCTAATTTCTGCGTTAAGTGTTATGCAATTGACTTTATCAGATAAACCAATGTCTGCTATGGAGATCTTTGAGTTTGTCAGAGAAGCGGATTGTTATCCTAATATTTCTATTGCTTATCGGATTTTATTTACTATGCCTGTGACTGTGGCATCAGCTGAAAGAAGCTTTTCAAAGTTGAAATTGTTGAAGAATCATTTAAGGTCAACAATATTTCAAGAGAGGTTAAACAGTTTGGCAACTTTATGTATTGAGAAGAAATTATTGGATGAGATTGATATCAATACCATCATCAATGACTTCACATCTAGAAATGTTAGAAGAAAATTTTAAGGTAATATCTATAAATTCTTTGATATGATTTTTTCTTTAATACATAACGTATTTTAAGTGTTTGTTGGTAAAATTATTTATTTATATATATATATATATATATATATATATATATATATATATATGTGTGTGTGTGTGTGTGTGTGTGTGTGTGTGTGTGTGTATGTAGATTTATATTTAGATATTTATATTAGAGCCCCTATTTCTAGTTTTGCCCCGGGTCCCTAAAATCCCAGGACTGGCCCTGATCTTTAGCCTAGGCTGCCTACATATACCATTATTTGGAAGTCATTAATTTCATATTATCGCAAGTGTCTTGCGTTTTTTTTTCTCACTTTTGACATAGAAGTACCCTATATTTGTGACTAACGGCCCCTGTCGCGCTTACCTTCTTAACAACCACGCTTTAAATGGCATTGCTGGTCTATTGTATTTCCCTGTAATTGTTCAGTAAAAGCTTCCATTTATATATATATATATATATATATATATATATATATATATATATATATATATATATATATATATATATATATATATATATATATATATATATAGGAAAATTACATAAGGCACCATGGTGCCTAGGCACCAACATCCGATATATGTGTATGATTGATAATTTTTTTGAGTTTGGGTATGAAAATATTTTATACCCTTGATATATTTATGGTAAGTAAATTTTGAACTCAGTTCAAATTAGTTTGAACTACTTTTGAGTTCAATGCAACTACAGTGAGTATATACCATAAAAATAGTTCAAACTAATTAAACTGAAGTTGAATTTAAATTTTTTCGGAGTTTGACATCTCAAATATACTTTTTTATGGGTTGCGAATCTCGAAGCAAATCAACGGGTATTGATATTGGTGCCTAGGCACCATGGTGCATGAAACACTCGTTATATATATATATATATATATATATATATATATATATATATATATATATATATATATATATATATATATATATATATATATATATATAGGAAAATTACATAAGGCACCATGGTGCCTAGGCACCAACATTCGATACACGTGTATGATTGATAATTTTTTGAGTTTGGGTATGAAAATGTTTTATACCCTTGATATATTTATGGTAAGTAAGTTTTGAACTCAGTTCAAACTAGTTTGAACTACTTTTGAGTTCAATGCGACTACAGATGAGTATATACCATAAAAATAGTTCAAACTAATTAAACTGAAGTTGAATTTAATTTTTTGAGTTTGACATCTCAAATATACTTTTTATGGGTATATGAAGATACCCACATCAAACGTTACGAATCTCAAGCAAATCAACGGGTATTGATATTGGTGCCTAGGCACCAAGGTGCATGAAACACTCGTCCTATATATATATATATATATATATATATATATATATATATATATATATATATATATATATAGGAAAATTACGTAAGGCACCATGGTGCCTAGGCACCCACATCCGATACACGTGTATTATTGATATTTTTTTGAGTTTGGGTATGAAAATGTTTTATACCCTTGATATATTTATGGTAAGTAAGTTTTGAACTCAGTTCAAACTAGTTTGAACTACTTTTGAGTTCAATGCGACTACAGTGAGTATATACCATAAAAATAGTTCAAACTAATTAAACTGAAGTTGACTTTAATTTTTTTCGGAGTTTGACATCTCAAATATACTTTTTTATGGGTATATGAAGATACCCACATCAAACGTTGCGAATCTCAAAGTAAATAAAGCAAATCAACGGGTATTGATATTGGTGCCTAGGCACCATGGTGCATGAAACACTCGTCCTATATATATATATATATTTCCTATATATATATATATATCTATATATATATATATATTTCCTATATATATATATATATATATATATATATAGAGAGAGAGAGAGAGAGAGAGAGAGAGAGGAAGCCTCTTTTCTACTCCCGGGTGTAATTACACCCTATGTTGTATCTCACAACATAGGGAGTATCTCGTGTAACGGAGGGTATGTATGTGTAGTATATGAGTATTTAAGACTATATAGGTGGTATGAACAAATATTTAGAGGTGGTATGCGTATTTTTTTGACATACTCCTTTTTATGTACGTATATAAAAGGTATTTATAAAATACACTAAAAACTATGGACTTTCTTGCAATTTTTTCGTGTGGTTCACATTGGAGTATCTTATAATTAGTATATGAGTATTCATAAAGTTATAAAGGAGTATTTCAAATTTGTTTAGGTGGTATATTAAAGGTGGGTGTAATTACACCCGGGAGTAAAAAGTATTTTTCCTATACACACACACACATATACATACATACATACATACACACACACACACATATATATATATATATATATATATATATATATATATATATATATATATATATATATATATATATATATATATATATATATATATATATATATATATATATGGGAGCATATCTAGTGCTAATGGTCTATTCGGTGATAACATGCAAACGCCAACCAGTACATTGGATCTACAATCTACGGCTCAGTTCGTGAAGGTGGAAGCCCCAATCACTTATACATTTTCCCAAAACCCCGCAACATCTCCCTTTTACATCCGCTCGCGTCCCGCCTCAATCTCCTCTCGGCTCCTCCCGTCCCCGGCGCTTGCATTGTCTCGCCGCCTCCCTGCTCGTCTTCGCGCCGCCTCGCTCGGCCTTCGCGCCTCCTGCTCGCCTCGCTCGCCTCCCGCCTCCCCACTGCCTCGGGCGCCGCCTGCTCGCCTCCACGGCCTCCCCCCCGTCGCGTCCCCCGGCCCTCGATGCCGTCGCCTCCCTCCACGGCCGCCCATCCGGCCTCCTCCTCCCCGAGCGCCACCTTCGTGGGCTCCTCCCCCGCACGGCTCTGGGGTTAGGCGAACCCGCCCCCCTTGGAGCTCCTCTCCAAGCGCTGCCGACCTCCCCGGGCTCCTCCCTCGCGCGGCTCTAGGGTTTGGCGAACCCGCCCCCTTGGAGCTCCTCCCCGAGCGCCGCCGACCTCCCCGGGCGCCGACGCCGTTTGACCCGGCCTCCTCCCCGAGCACTGACGCATGGCTAAATCGGTTCAGCTGATGAGATTTTTTTGCTATGCAGGTACCTAGGTTCTTTATCCGTTGCCATGACGCAGAAACAAGTTACTCATCCGGGTTCTTCAATCTTGTATCCAGTGATGTGATCAATGTAGAATATGAAGTTCATGCACTTGCCAAATGAGAAGTGGAATATGAAGTTCATGCACTTGCCAAATGAGAAGTACTTGCAGTAATTCAGGGATGTTGTCCGCGGAGGAGGCCGAGTCCGCTGCCAAGTAGCCTGTCTTTGTCCCTCTGAGCATAGCCTGTCAGTGACTGCTAGCTAGTGACCTCTAGACATAAATCGATTCTTGTGATCTTACTCATTTGTTTATCTGTAGCTTAATTAGTTAGCAAGAAGCAATGCAATGTTGCTTCCTCATTATTTGCTTATTGAACAATTCTGTAACATGGAATGGAATGCCATCTAGTTCAATAAAATTCTGAATTTATTCTGTGAAATTGTGATTGTGGGTGCTGCTGCCGAACTGATTGAACATTATAAAGGAATTATCCATATATCTGTGATTTAGTTCTGTGATGATTGAACATTATAAGGTTCTGTGATGATTGAACTGTGATTTAGTTCTGTGATGATTGAACATTATAAGGTTTTGTGCAACTCATGTTTGCTATATGATATTGAGCTGAAATCTATCTGTGCAACTCACATCCTATATATGCTGAAAGTGATTTCAGTTGGGAGTTGGAGCTGATGGCCATACAGGTTCCATCCAAGCCTCAACTTTTGGCTAAAGGAATTATCCATATATCTGGAAATTGGATTTACAGTCAGTAGTACCTTAGACTTGTAGACTTAGAATAGGCTGCAAATCATCAAATTTCTCATTCTAAAGTGGCTATGGTTACTAGTAAGTAATAAATGGGTATAAATCAGTCACTGTATTGTCTTAGAATCTATGCATTTCTTTTGACGAAACACAGATAGACTTGTCTCATATTATTCATTTTGGCATGAAGCAGCCAATAAACATTGAAAGCTTTCAGCCAGGCTCTACCTCATGTGATCAACCCTTGAAGGATTGTTAAAGGAGAGCCCAAGCAATAAGTAGAGTTTTGAGGTGACAGAAAACATGAGTTGCATAAAACCTGATAATGTTCAATCATCACAAAACCCGAACAGAGAAGTGCTCCAATCACCATACAGAAAAGTTAGGAATACCACCTACACAAAAAATTCATTTCAGTTCAACTCAATTCTACATATACATTTCACTTCAACTCTCATATACAATTCAGGTTTGCACAGATAGATTTCAACTCAATTCCACATACACATTTCAGATCAACTCACATATACATTTCAGGTTTTCACATTGACATATTCATTACAATTCGAAAGATACATTTTGATTCTATTCATAGAAGAACAATGTAGAAATCTAGAAGAACATTTCTACATTGTGCTTGCTTTATGCTGCATAGAGATGTGGCCGGGTGGAAGGCGACGACGCTCGGGGAGGGAGGCGGCGACGCTCTGCGATCGGTGTTGAGGTGGCTGGTGCAGTAAGATGGCATCGTGGTGGCTGATGGGGTGGACGGCGGTGCTCAGGGAGCAGCCTGGGAAGTCGGTGGGTTTGCTCTGGGAGGAGCCCAGGAGGTAGGCGGCGGCGCTCCAAGGGGGCGGGTTCGCCAAACCTAGAGCCGTGTGGGGGAGGAGCCCGGGGGTCGGCGGCGCTCGGGGAGGAGCTCCAAGGGGGCGGGTTCGCCAAACCCTAGAGCCGCGTGAGGGAGGAGCTCCAAGGGGGCGGGTTCGCCAAACCCTAGAGCCGCGCGAGGAGAGCCAGGGAGGTCGGCGCGCAGGGAGGAGCTCCAAGGGGCGGGTTCGCCTAACCCAGAGCCGTGCGGGGGAGGAGCCCACGAAGGTGGCGCTCGGGGAGGAGGAGGCTGGATGGGCGGCCGTGGAGGAAGGCAGCGGCATCGAGGGCCGGGGGACGCGACGGGGGGAGGCCATGGAGGCGAGCGGCGGCGGCACAGGCAGTGGGGGGCGTGGGAGGCGGGCGAGGCGGCGAGGGAGGCGGAAGGCGGCGGGCGGCGGAAGACAAGCAGGGGAGGCGGAGCGAGGCGGCGGGCAAGCGTCGGGGACGGGGAGGGAGCCGAGAGGAGATTGGAGGCGGGGACGCGAGCGGATGTAAAAGGGAGATGTTGCGGGGGGTTTTGGGGAAAAAAATGTATAAGTGATTGGGGCTTCCACCTTCACGAATCCGAGCCGTATTTTATAGATCCAACAGCCCTGGTTGGCGTTTGCATGTTATCACTGAATAGACCATTAGCACTAGATATACTCCATATATATATATATATATATATATATATATATATATATATATATATATATATATATATATATATATATATATATATATATATGAAAATTACATAAGGCACCCACATCAAGAACAAATCAGATACACGTGTATGATTGATAATTTTTTTGAGTTTGGGTATGGAAATATTGTATACCCTTGATATATTTATGGTAAGTAACTTTTGAACTCAGTTCAAACTAGTTTGAACTACTTTTGAGTTCAATGCGACTACAGTGAGTATATACCATAAAAATAGTTCAAACTAATTAAACTGAAGTTGAATTTAATTTTTTTTCGGAGTTTGCCATCTCAAATATACGTCCTAGGCACCCATATCAATACCCGTTGATTTGCTTTGAGATTCGCAACGTTTGATATGAGTATCTTCATATACCCATAAAAAAGTATATTTGAGATGTCAAACTCCGAAAAAAATTAAATTCAACTTCAGTTTAATTAGTTTGAACTATTTCTATGGTATATACTCACTGTAGTTGCATCGAACTCAAAAGTAGTTCAAACTAGTTTGAACTGAGTTCAAAATTACTTACCATAAATATATCAAGGGTATAAAATATTTTCATACCCAAACTCAAAAAAATTCATCAATCATACACGTGTATCGGACGGTTCTTGATGTGGGTGCCTAGGCACCCAGGTGCCTTATGTAATTTTCCTATATATATATATATATATATATATATATATATATATCCCTGGTACGGTAATGGCAAAAAGTCTCTTATCATACAAAATTGATAGTTTGTGTGGCTGGTGGATAGTAATGATTTCCGTACGAAGTACTACCGACTCATGATCAACAATAACACGTATATATCTGCATGTGATCATCTGTACACTGCTATTTTAATATCTCTTTCAGTTCAGGAACTAGACTATGTAATAGCTGAAGCGAAGAAAAGAGGGATATATTTGATACTTTCTCTATCCATAAGTATGGATCGTCGTGGGTTTTGTGTAATCAAGTTTTTTTAAGCTTTGATAATTAATATATATTAAAGTATATAGATTGACTACATAAAAATAATGCCATTGAATTTATCTTGTAAAATTTTTTATATTATTTCAGCTAGTATATTATGATAATAAATTATAGTTAAAATTTTACATTGAAGATCTAAAAAATAAAAAAATAATTTATATTTGTGGACGGAAGAAGTACTAGGCTTGGTGGACAACTGGGACGGCTTTGGCGGAAAGAAGCAGTACGTGCAGTGGGCTAGGGATCAGGGGCACAACTTGGCTTCGGACGACTTCTTCACGGACAGTGTGACCAAGGCGTTCTACAAGAACCATGACAATGTGCATACATGTCAACTAACTAATTAAGCTCATACAGTACATTAAGCTCGTAACATCTTGTCCTGATGCATCGTAACACATGGAACAGAGGGTTCTCACCAGAGTCAACACGATAACGGGAGTGGCGTAGAAAGACGATTTTGCACATACAACTGTTTTTTCCTTTATATTCAACTTTTTTATACTATAATTTTAGGTGACTGTGAGTGTAGTTTCAGAAAAGAGAATTAGTACACTATAACATTAGATGATTGAGAATGCAATTTCAGGTGATTGAGAGATAAAATTTTTTAATCGACTGTACAATAACAAAGACACTCTAAAAAAGCTCTGCAGGTTGATATAATGTAGCCACTAGTGTTCCAGTTGCCAAACTCGTTTCGTCACTCGTCAGTGAAGACCGAAAGCATGGTGTAGTAGTATATCGTAGCAAGATATGTCATCGTGCAGGCTTGGATCACGGAGATGTCCGGCTATGTAAAGTCTGTGGACCCGAATCACATGGTGGAGATCGGGTTAGAAGGGTTCTACGGCGAGTATCACAAGCAGTTCAGCCCGGGTTACACAGACGTGGGCACCGATTTCATCTCCAACAACCTCGTCCCGACCGTCGATTTCGCCACGATCCACTCCTACCCCGACCAATGGTAACGTAACCACGTAAATCCATGGCATGGTACGTGTCCGGCTGGAGCGAGGAAGTTCGTCGAGCGCTAATCGTGTATGTTGAATGGCTGGGTGTCCGGCGCGAGCAACGACGCGCAGGTGGCGTTCATGAGGAGGTGGATGGTGTCCCACATCCAGGACTCGGCCGCGGTGCCGCGCAAGCCGCTGCTCGTCGCCGAGTTCGGCTGGTCCGCGCGGTCCAACGGCTGCACGGTCTCGGCGCGGGACTCGTACTTCCGCATGGTGTACTACGCGATCTACGCGTCGGCGGAGGCGGGAGGGCCGTGCGCCGGGGGCCTTTTCTGGGAGGTCATGGCGCCCGGGATGGAGAGCTGGACAGACGGCTACGACGTCGTGCTCGAACGCAGCCCGTCCACGGCCGCCGTCGTCAACCAGGAGTGCGCCAGAGCCTCACCCCCGTCCAGCGGTAAACGCCGCCGCGCGGGGGTAGCTCGGAGAACTAGAATCTAGAAAGCCACGAGACAATTATGACATAGCAAATTAGCAATATTCTATACAGAGATATTCAAATAAGGCTATAATTATGTATAAGAAGAAGAGAAGTGCTAAATAATACTCGAGTGTTTTTAGACTAAGAGTATTTAGATTTTTCTTCCATATTTACACATCTCCAAAAATTACGAGTGCTTTGAACCACAAAAAATACTTGAATATCTATTCTCTTATGTATACATCCTATCTTAAAAAATAAGTGTTTCAAATTATAAAAAAACATTAGAATCCCTCTGCTTCTATATATACACTTTTCAAAAAATTCTAAGTAATAAAAATCATAAAAATACTTAAGTGCTTTTTAGACACCTTCAAGAAGAAATAATAGTCCAGATGTATCAAATAAGAAGTTTGAAAGTTGGCAAACACCTTAAATTTCCAAAAGCGTATTTGAGAGAGCTTCCTTAATTTTCATCAAACCCATAAGTCAGCGCAAACTTTCTCGATACGACTGAATCGGTCGTGGCGTGGGATAGCTCTTTAGTTTTAAACCTGGCGCGATATTGACGTGAGCCTGATCCGGCTCAACACTTGGCAAGGGGGTGTGGCGTCGGCAGTGTGGTCGGTGGGCTTCGTCCAGGGCCTAATAATCGGCCGCTGGGCCACGCAGATCGGTGGTTTCGCGGAACCCATCAGGGCTGAAGGAGACCGACGCGCTCGGCCCATCCCCTGTCAACGCCAGCCCAGGGCGAGGCGGAGAGCCGTGTGGCGCGATCCGTCCGTCCAACGGGTTTGTCCGCGCGCGCCCGGATGCTTCCACCTCGCTGCCCTCCCATTGGGCAGCACGTCGCGTCGCCACCCGTCAGCGTCGTGCGGAGGCCGCCACGTTGCGCACTCCGGAATGGCGGAGCCCACCACGTTCTGTTTCGGCCCATAAAAAAACTTATCCGCCACCCAGCAACCCTGCACCCCCACTGACATGTAGGCCCCATTACAATGTTCGAGTGCGCACTAAGCGAGGTTGGATTCCCTGCCTGTCGTCTCGTCGCGCTGTCTCTCTCTCTCTCTCTCTCTCTCTCTCGCTCTGGGCGGTGTTTAAACGCCCCCACAAGGCTCCGCCCTGCCGACACCTGTCCGCTCCTCCTCGCCTCGCCGCCGCGGTCGCCTCGCCGCCCACACCCGCGGGCCTCTCACCAACGACCTCCTTCCACATCCCCTCTCAGGTCTCCCCCCAAATTCCTCGTAATCCTTGGATTTTTCTCTTGCTAATTTCGGCATCTTTTGTCTCGGCTGAACCAGTAGCCCGGCCGTCCTGCTTTTAAGAAGAGCAAGCTGCTCCCCGTCTCGGGTCTTGCGGCCGTTGTTTGGTTCGACTGCAACTCCTTCGAGGCTGTGACGTGTGCCTGTGCGGGAAACCTTTGAGACGTGGTTTGATTAGGAGAGTTTGGTGGGCGAGTTGTGGGAGATTTGGAGATGGATTTTCCGGGAGGGAGCGGGAGGCAGCTGCCGCCGATGACGCCGCTGCCGCTGGCGCGGCAGGGGTCGGTCTACTCGCTGACGTTTGACGAGTTCCAGAGCACGCTCGGCGGGGTCGGGAAGGACTTTGGATCCATGAACATGGACGAGCTCCTCCGCAACATCTGGACGGCCGAGGAGTCGCACGCCACCGCCGTGTCCGCCGCCACAACGTCGTCGACCGCGGCGGCGGACCACGCCGCGGCGGCGCCCATCCAGCGGCAGGGCTCGCTCACTCTCCCCCGCACGCTCAGCCAGAAGACCGTCGACGAGGTGTGGCGTGACATGATGTGTTTCGGGGCCCCGTCCGCCGCGCCGGCCGCCGCGGCGCCCCCGCCGGCCCAGCGGCAGCAGATGCTTGGGGAGATCACGCTGGAGGAGTTCCTTGTGCGCGCCGGCGTTGTGCGGGAGGACATGGCGGCCCCGCCCCCGCCTCCGCAGCCGCCCGTGCTGTTCTCTCACAGCAATGTGTTTGCTCCTATGGTGCCTCCGATGTCGTTGGGGAATGGGTTGATGACCGGAGCTGTCGGCCAGGGAGGTGGTGGTCCGGCCACGGTGGTGTCGCCGGTGAGGCCGGTTACGTCCAACGGGTTTGGCAAGATGGAAGGCGGGGACTCGTCATCGCTGTCGCCACCACCGGTGCCGTACGTTTTTAATGGTGGGTTGAGGGGGAGGAAGGCATCAGCCATGGAGAAGGTGGTCGAGAGAAGGCAGCGACGGATGATCAAGAACCGGGAGTCTGCCGCGAGGTCGCGCCAGAGGAAGCAGGTGAAAATTCTGTTTATTGTCGGTGCTGTAACTGCTGTTATTATCCGCAGTGAAATTATCATGTCTTTCGTTACTTGTAGTGACATGTGTGATGTGTAGCACATATATTTTCTCTTCGTAAACGTTTTGACTTCAATGTGGCAAACAACAACGATGAGAAATGTTTTGTGTGAGCTTCGGTTAAAACAACATTAGGATATGCGCCTCATTTGTGTGTATAGTTTATGCTATATTGATGCAAGCAATCCAAATCACTTGGTATACACATTATAAAGGCCTCTTTTGCATATACGAAATCAAAGTCTTGGATAGCAGTGTAAGAACCTTATGTAAAAATTATTTCTAAAATTAATGTATTCTCCTTGCTATTGAGCTTCTTAAACTTTCAAATTTATGTAGACTTAAATTTGTGCATTCTGATATGATACAGGCATATACGATGGAGTTAGAAGCTGAGGTGGCAAAACTTAAAGAGCTGAACGAGGAATTGCAGAAAAAGCAGGTATGCTCCATGTGCTGTTTGTATTTCTTGTTTGGATTACGTTTGTATTAACTTTTGGAAATATTTCTTCTGGAATTCAAGTACTTTAGTTTGTAGCCTTAGACAACCCCTTAAATTTAAAAATGTCTGGAATTCTAGGGAACCATGGCTCTGTACTTGGTATTCTAGCACTTTTTTAACTTCTGAGATGTTGCCTTCTGGTCGATCACCACTTGTACGCTGTTTTCTTTTGTCGCTCTGAAAATTAACTTATCAAAAGTTTTAATTCTGGATAATCACCACCTGTACATTTACTTTCTAGAGATAGGCATTAGGCACTCTACAGTATTTGACTAAGTGAAGTCGGCACTCTACAGTATTTGACTAAGTGAAGTCAAAGTCCACCAAATAGAAAAAAAATCATAGAATGCTTTCACTACAGTCTACATACACTAAGAGTGGTCCATTTCTTTTATAGTCTCCTCTTGGCAATAGGTTGTCAACTGCAAATTGCCCAAAGCTAAAAATTCTGGTAGCAATTACCAAAATTAGTTCTAGTGGCAACTGTTGTGGTCCAGTGCTGAGTAGTTGCTTGCCTGCTTGGCACAAGATATTTCCTCTGATGCATGTAATATACATACCTATGTATGTATGTATGTATGTATGTATGTATGTATGTATGTATGTACGTACGTACGTAGCCTATCCTATACCAAAATTTCCATTACTGAACTAACACTTATGAACTTTGCATCCACACGTGTGACTATTTACTATTGTGTCGTGTTAGTACATTCTTCATGGTGTGCCTGTTCTGTGACTGCCTTTGATCATAGGTAGTTCCTAGGAGGAAAATGAAGGAAAGCCTACACATGATTCAAGCATATAGATGTTCCTTACACCTACCAATACCATTTCCGTTATGATATTAGCTACTCTGATAATCTGATTAAAACGTAGCATGTTGTGAACTTAACTAGTTATTGCTTCTAATGTGCAGGTTGAAATGTTAGAGAGGCAGAAGAATGAGGTAATTGTTACTATTTTGGAGAAACTGCTTTTGCTCTGGAGTCTGGATAGATACTACTTTTGCTTATTTTCCTATAGGGGCATGTTCTTTTTACTGGTAGCAAACATGGTTTATATAAATAAAATTATTTTTTACAAAAGCATTCTTATAATCAGTGGATGCCCTTTCATGAAGTATTACAGTCAACCCTGTCAACATCACGAATATAGTTTTGCTCTATGATTATCAGTTGCCTCATTATTTATTTGACTTGGAATGCATGGTATAAAACTTCAACAATTATTGTTATGGAAATGCAAGTTTTGTAAACTTGTGGTCTTGATACATTGTTTGAATGGGAAATGTTATGGTCTGATTGACAGCTACTGATATGGAGTTCTGGCTTTCAAACTGTTACTTTATATTCGACATAACAATACCTTGTTGATGAAGTAAAGCTGTGGGGAAATGGAGAAATGATTAGGCAAGGACTGATGTGGATGTGATTGATTGTATTTTCCTACAACTGGCGTTAGGTGGTAGCATTTAAGTGGCTTAAAGTAATTTCAGAAATTCTTTGAATTGATGGGCCAACTTTCATCATCGTTATTGGCATGTAGTCTATGGATTTAGTACTTGATTTGCTTATTGATTCTAACGCTTTATTGTAAGGTTAACTATTTTTGCTCACTATTTTGTTCCAACTCTTCCAACTAATTTAATGTCTTTGTTTGGTTTGGCTCTTTTGGTTCGGAGTGCATGTGCCTTCTGGGCTCATGTTTTTGTTAGTTTGTTTTGTTTGTTTTGGGTTTCTTTAACCCTGGTTCCGCTTCTTCTTAATATAATGATACGCAGCTCTCCTGCGTGTTCGAGAAAAAAATTTAATGTCTTTGTTGTTCATATGTAATACTATCTTATCCTAAGAAAATATTGGGAAGGGCCAACAAAATATACAAGTGCAATTTTTACACCAGGGATTAAATGTGTCTCTGTGTGTATAGTATAAATAACAGAGGCACCATGATGTCTAGGCTCAATGATTGAGACTTTTCATCCATGATTGATTTAGCATCAATGACTTCTTTTCCAAATCGATGTCTTTTTGAATTAATGAATGTTAACGCATTTGCCTGATATATTATATACCACTGCACTAGCACGCATCTAAAAGCAATCCAAAGGTAGAGAACCTTGGTGCACTATTTCAGCGTCGTGTGTGTGCGTGCGCGCCTTAAGGTTATCATTCATCATTAATATTTCTCTTGTGGGAAAGGATACATCTTGATGTTATGTTTTTATAAAAAGAAAAAGAACAAAAACTCCAGCTACTTTCATCATAACGACCAATAGGATTGATGAACAACTACCATTTTCCAGCTTCCATCCCCAAATAGTCCATATTAAAGTTTTACAAATTAAATTTTAGTTACATGGTGATTTTTCACTGAACTTTGCACGAAGTCAACTCATCATTATTTGATTAAAAAATCAACTCATTATTTCACTGCATGATATTCCGTGAAATCTATGGGTGGTTTGATTTGTTTAGCCATATTCCTTTTCTATTTATTTATATGTGTAGAGTTATCTGTGCATATAGTCCTCTGTATTCTTTATATATATTGTCTATTGGGCCTCATGAATATATACACAATATTCATAAGATGGGAATATGGTATTAGAGGTATGGCAGCAATGACAATAGATGTTACTTGGTTGAGGTGGGTACTTATAGATTTTGAAGTGCCTATGATGAGATATATGACTCTTTTGTCTCACAATATATGTACTATTAGTATTGCCCACGACCTAGTAAAGCATGAACTCACCAAGCATATTAGTGAGAATGATTTATATACTTGCTCACAGATAATGATTTATACACTCGCTCACAAGTGTAGAAGGGAGTGCTTGCTCTACAATTTATGCTTTTAGAGTTACAGATGGCTTATTTCTTCTCGAAGCCACAAATTAGGGTGTAATATTTGTATTTTCTCTCTAACTCAGTGTGATAGTGTGTATGATCTGCCATGAGTTTGAGGGATGTTAGTAGGCATATTCCTTTTGTATTTACTTTTATGTGTAGGGTTGTTTTTGCATATAGTCCCGTTTACTATATATATATAGCCCATTGGACTTATGAATATACACACAGTATTCACAACATGATTTAAGTTACTGGTCTTCTGTTTTTTTTTGTTTGTCCAGTCATAGTAAACTCGGCCAAGAAAAAGTTTATGGTCTCACCCGTTACTGGGTACCTTTAAGTTCCCAAGTAAGCATTCACAAGCTTTTTAAAGCTGAAGGAACAGAATTCTAAGGCGAACGCCCTTGGGAGCATACGTTTTTTTTATGTTGAACCACTGTTTCTTTGATGTGTTAGCCTTCAGACTCTTGGTTCAGGTTTCACTCTACATAATTATCTTTTGTTAAGAGAGAAAAGGATGAAACTGCTGCTGTTATTCTCATTAACTGTGGATTCAATTTCCAAATAGTAAAGCATACCTCAAATTCTGTGTAGTTTCTATAGTTCTTTGATTGGGGTGTAATGTGATTCTTGTTCCATCAGCGCATTATCTGAGAGGTTTGACAATTGTTGGTTGGTGTTAGCAAATTTGTGACGGAGATTTCCAAACTTTGCTGTTCCTAGTTTTTACTTTTGAAGAAGTGATTGTTCCTCTATGGTTCTATAGACATTTGTCATAGGAAGTTCTAAGATTGCCTCATTGACATCTTTTTAGCCTTAACATAATTCTGAATGGTTTCTGCAGGCCCTGGAGGGAATTACCCAACAAATTGGACCTAAATCAAAGAGAATTTGCCTGCGGAGGACACTGACGGGTCCTTGGTAAGCTGAAGACCTGCAACTTGAACATACTACTATCAGCGTGAGCAGTGTATATAGTAGGTGAATTCAGAATCGCCGGAGCTGCCCTTGTAGAACACCCACGATGCTAATAGATTGGCAGTGGGTGATATTCACTCAATAGGTTTTAGCCGTTTGCATAATGTTCAAGTCAGTAGAGCATTGTATGCAATCTGTTTAACCATGGTCAGTCCATCGACACAGCGAGTTCTTGTGCATTACAGTATTGCTGCTGTAGGTTTCTGGGTTAGCGTGATACTACATTACTACTACTTTTTTAGGAGGGCTTGTTACAACCATGTTAGATCAGATGAGTATGTAAACTATGGCACTGTGTATTGTAAAATCAAATTGTTTTGTGCTCTAAAACTTCTGTAGATTGTCCGCCCAACTTCTGAGACATGATAATTGAACCATCTATCTTGCTACATGCTTAGCAACAGAAGATGTCTGCGTCCTGATGGGCAGACATAGTGAGGCTCCTGTCTGGTAAGCAGGAACTGATCTATTATTGTACAGGTCTGACTAAAGCAAGTTGAGTAGTAAAGTAGTAGTATGCATGTGCAACCACGTTAAATTAATCTCCTCTCAAAGTAAGTTTTTTTTTGGAACACTTCTCGAAGATAGTTAATAGTTATTTTTTTTGGAACACTGCTCAAAGATAATTCATACAACCAAGTTTAAGCCGAGGCTAACTATTTCATCATTAAACTCGAAACAATCGCAGACTTCATGCATATTCCGAACGATCACGAACAACAGGCACCGTTAATGATGGACGTAGGCCTCGGTCGGTCGGTTGTGCTCGATGATAATGGAATCACTGGGTACTGCTTGATGAGACGATGTCGGTACACAGCTACGTGTGGTTTCTGTGGAGGAGCGTCCGGTTCGCTTGGCTGGGAGTGCACGGTGATTTGCCTGGCCGGTAACGTGACACGCAGGCGTGTCATGTTGCTGTCGTCGCCGTCTAATCAGGATTAGTCGAACTCGCTGTCTTAGACACGTGCAGTGCCGGAGGCATCTCGTGTTTCTCACCAGATCAGTTCCATCCTCGCTAGGGCCGTGCATTGATGGAGAGGAGGCATCTGATGATGATGCTCATGGGATCGGTTCTCTGCTCTCGTCCCTCGTCAAGGGCGAAGCTGGACGACCTGGTTTGTAAGATTTACGCTGAAAAAATTCCTTTTGGAACGGAAGGCAAAAAAAAACGATGTAGGCTGAATGTTCATCAGGCATAAGTTCTCTTCAGAATCGACAAGAAAGCAGGCTTGGATTGTACTAGTACGATGGTTGCGTTCCATCACGCAAGACAAGAAGGATTCAATACATTGTACGCCTCGACCCTCGAGCACAGACATGCTTGGAACAGTCCTTCCTCTCGTCTCTCCAACTTTGCCGTAGTCTCAAGTCTCAACTAATCTGAAGAAAATAAACACGGGTACAAGTTTACCCTTACGCACCTTGCTAGTGGTAAATCGTTGGAAAGATAATTTTGTCACTGGTCGGGCCGTTGCTGCAGGAGCAGGACCAATTCCGGCAGTTTAATAGGCTGCAATCAAATTGTTACCGCAGGTATTAGTGTACTCTGCCATTGACAGAGCATTTTAATTCTAGTGCGAGGAACCACGGACTGTACAGTGTACAGTACTGAATGCATTCCGTCGTGATTCAAAAAGTTGTGATACAGTCTTGGTACTACATAGCTTCAATTTCCTAGATGAATCGGACGGCAGTACGATGAGACGATGTTATTACCTGTTACCGTGATGCCGTGCGCCTGCCTGTACTTGTTCACACAAAGCCCTCAAGTTGTTTGGCTGTACAATGCAAGGACACACTCGACAAGAACGTGATCGAGCAGAGCATGGCGCACAATGAACGAGAAAAGGAGTAGATGAGCCGTAACAGCTAAAGACAGCTCGCCGACCCAAAACGACAGAGAGGATCTGCATGTTCTTTTTATTTTGGTTTATGATTTATAGCTACATATTATAGTTTTTAGGTTGTTTATGAGAGAAAGTATCACGTGCAGTTTTGACCAATATACATGAAATCATTACAGTGTGTACTATAATCAATTTGTAGACACCGTCTAAAAAAAACACCCCGTTTAAAAACTAGTTACTATATAAAAGTTGAAAAGCAGGTTTTAGAAGTCGAAAAGAAGATGAGCTTTTAGAAGCCGAAAAGAAGAGGCTTTGGCTCATGGCTTCTCTCAAACAAATAAACAGGACGACTTCTTCATCATCATTTTAAATCGGCTTATTGAAATAATTTTTTGAAACGGTTTATCAGCATTCAGTACGTCTTCACAAACGCTTATATTATAACAAAAAACTATAAGCCGTAGTTATAAATTATAAGCTAAAAACCCCACCCTCTGCCCATTTCCTCTCCCATTCGGCCAGAAGGCCCGCAGCTTGGCCTGCCATTCGTCCATTCGTAAGAAACAACTAGTCTCATAGGCGCGGCGGCACGCCGCGCCAGCCATCATGTGTACCGAAGTAAAAAGGGCGATAATTCGTGAGGGTGTTTTAAAAAAAAACCGAGGGCGCATGTGTATTTTCGGAAAAGTCAAAGGTTTTTTTCGTAAAAAACCGAGAGCACATGTGTATTTTCGGAAAAGTCAAAGGTCTTTTTTCGTAAAAAAGCGAGGACCTGTACGTAAGTAAACGAGGACCCGTACGTAAGTTAGAAAACCGCGGGGGGCTATCCTGCAAAGTAGAGGGGCTAAAAAAACTGCCAGGAACCTTTTCGCGAGAACCGAGGACCTTCACGTAATTTCGGGAAAACGCAGGGGTTTTTTTCGCAAAAACGGTCTCCCGACCGTACCGAATTTCGGCCGACACGCGCCGGCCGGAGCGCGCGCGGGGGTGACGTGGGAGCTCTCAGCGGCCGAGAACTCCGCGGGGAGTATGAAGGGTATGATTCAAGATGCGGCATCTGTGCCCTCGTCCTCTTGTCTTGATGAAGAATTTCGGGTCTAAACCTTAAAGATGATCCAGTAATTCGCTGTCTATCTCCGAGATCCTTGCTTGTTCTGCAGAGCACAGCTGATTGCTTGATGAAATGGACGAGGAAGTATTGGTGTGCTGCTGATTGCTTGATGAAATGCCCAAGGACGGGGGATTGGGTACGCCATTCACTGGCATCATCATGCATCAATTTTCCAGAGCAAGAAGCAACAACTAGCAACAATCGTTTGGGAGAGCGAATTAATCTACCTCTTGACGAATGCATCATGTACATGGATGTGAAATTGTGAATTAGGAAAAGCAAGGGATTAACCAAAGTAAGGCATAGTATATCTTAGGGGTGAATGATATCATCGTTTTGACACAGAGTTAATTAGCGGCTAGTCCGTCCAAGATGGCCGAGCCAAGGTGGAAGGCGGCGGGCCACCAGACACAAAATTCCTCTCTTCATCGTTCTTCCTTCCTTCTGCCCGAGGCGGCCGGGGATTCTTTCCTTTTCTTCTTCATCTCGCCTTCTCTCCTCCCAATGCAAGGTAGAAACGACGTCGATATCCCGGAGTCGAGCGATCAGGAACGGTTGCGCACGGACAACGCCACCACCTGCGCCCACTGCTTCAGCCTCATCTTCACCGTCTCCGGCGTGTCGCCTGCAAGCACCGCATCAACAAAGCAAAAAACCAAACTTTAATCCCAGTGCATCATCATGGACAAATCACAAACCAAAACTATAATCGCGCTTGGTTACAGAAATACGATTTTTGCATTTCATCACACGCACCCTGCAGCCCCACATGGTTGCTCATCTAATCAACAGCAAAACTACTATAGTATTATTATCGATCAATAGATGCGAGCATGCGACTGATACATACCTGGAGAGAGTATGGACATGGGGCTCCCGAGCGGCGATTCCTCCGACGCCTCCGACGAGGCGCCGCAAGCGCATGGGCTAGCGCACGCCTCCACCCCACCGCCGCCGCCGCCGTGCACGGCGTAGTAGAGGTCCAGCGCGGGGAGCGTCTGCACGAGGCGGCTCCTCCCGGCTCCGCACGCCGCGCATCCCGCGGCCTCGAACTCGAACCCCAGATCGATACACCCGCGCAGCTCGTCGAGGTCGTCGTCCGTGACGCTCCGGCCACGCCGCAGCGCGGAGCCCCTGCGATGCAGGCCCCGCCGCCGCTCCCACGCCTCGTCCCGCTCGATGTCGGGCGACCACGAGTTCTGTTTCTGCAGCCCCGTCAGCGCCGCCACCCCCGTCCTCCTCCCGCCGCCGCCCAGCTGGTGTCTAACCTTCTCCATGACGGCCGGCGACGGCCCGTACAACCGCCGGCCCCTTCCGCCCCCCGCAAGGCGAAGGGGGGATTCTATAGCTTCGAGATCGGGGGAAGCGGCCGCGGTGGATTTTATCCCCCACTCCCTCGCGCCGCCTTCCTTAGCGGATGCGTGACGTCTGCCGACGTAACGGGGGCGCATATGTAGCCCTGACCTGAATCGATCGGTGGGTTTTTGAATTGGGAGGGTAACTATGAGGCATTGATCCCCACGGGGAATTTTTGGCCAATCTGTCCCTTGCGCCACGTTTTGCTAGACGTAGAATTTATTCTTTTTAGCTGCAGTTTATGGTTTTTTGTTATAGTCTATATGTCTTTTAAACTGTTTGTGTTAAAGATTACAAAGTAAAAGAAACTTACGTACGATTTTTACCGATATAAATGAATTCGGTAAAATATGTAATATAATTAACTAGTATATCCTATCTTAAAAAGATGTTTCGTTTAAAGTTAGTTACTATAAAAAACTGAAAAATAGTTTTTAAAAATTGAAAAGAAAAAGAGTAGTTTCCTTTCCGGAGAAATACCGGCTTTGGTCTCCTTGCGAGCCTGGTGTCCGCGAGAGGTTGTTGACACGGCCCGGGACTGCACGAGGCGCCCCTGGCGTGGCCGCGCGACCCGTTGGCCGTTGGTGCGGTCGGCCACCGCGTGGAGGCGCGGACTGGACTACAGGGTTCAATCTTTTGTTACTGTCACTTGGGTAGCAACTAGTAAGTTACACATGTATATTAGCTCTTGGAGATCAGGATTTCTGCTCTGTTTGATTTGATTTATTTATGAAATTGTATTGATCTCAACTCTCTGCATAGCTGTAGGATTTGTCAGAGCTTATTATACAACTACATCTGTATATACTTATATTTGCTCGCACATGTACTTATATCTGCTCGCATGAGTTATATTCGCAAATTCTCTTCCCTAATTTGTTCTTTGTGCGCTGCTCCTTCCAACGATCCATGCCTAAAAAAACATTTTTCATTTATCATCTGTTGTGTGTAGAAATGCATAGTACAATGCTATCTTTGGCTTATCTGGCTCGCGTAATCATTTGGGTCCTTTATTTAGTTTTAGTGCTTATACAAGTACCTGTTAGACCGCATCTTTCTTTACATGGTTGCATTATTTCAAGTATGAGCTCCAGGCTATCTCCCTGATAGCCAGCGGGGTCATGCGGGCCCCGGCCACACCAGGGACGCCTCACGTGGTCTCGGGCCACGTCAACAACCTCGCGCGGACATGGGGCGCGCAAGGAGGCCAAAGCTGGTATTTTTTTTTCAGGGTGAGGGCTAAAGCTGCGATCGTTTTGGTTTCAGTTTTTAGCTTCTGATTTATTTTTTATTATTTATAAATTTCATATTTTTCTGAACTTTTGGCTTTTTATTCAGCTTTTTTGCCGGTTCTTTTTTCCCTGGATTTGTTTGTATTATACGTAATGAGCTAACATATTTTTTTTATTATATTTTTTATTTTTTTAAAAAATTTAATTATGCTTAATAAGTCTCTGTTAGCTACAATGTTTTTTCAGTCAGCTACAGTGCTTTTCAACCATAAGCCACAAAAAAACCCAAATGATCACCATAAATCTGGCAAAACGTGGCGCAAGGAGGCCAGATGGGCCCAAAATTCATGTGGGGTGGCCGGAATCGTTTCCCTTCCATTTGAATGTCATTTTGAGTTTTCCGTTTGAATTCAGTTGGTTTGGTTGTGAATTTAGTGGGCTGGTGTACTGGACCGCATCGCACTGGTGGATGATAAGTGGGGTGCGGTTCTCATAAGTACCATGTAGTACTGTTTTATTATGAGCTAGCCCGTATCACATGGCAACCGGCGAGTGAAGTCCGATTTGTAGAGGTAATTTTTACGAAGAGACATCCTTACTTTTCTGTAAGGCACTGTCTATTATGATTTATGATCTAAATAATAATAAATCATGATCCAATTGCGAGGAAGGGCCTCACTTAACTAGGGTTCTCCGCTCAGGTTTGTTTCGTTCTAAAATTAGTTGTGATGATTTCACAATTTACGGAGTAATCACGTTACAAAAAAAACCTTATTGGTTTATTTCCTCATGTAACCGCAATATAATTTGATTCGTACAAAGGCAATGTTAGGCTTTGCTCCAACGAACTTCTGCTTCTAACTTCTTAATTTTTTTGCCTTTTGACTTTTTAAAGCTTTTTTCTCTTTTTCCCCTTATTCCTTTGTATTATTCGTGATGGTATAATTTATTTTTAAATTTTAATTATACTAAAAAGTTAATAACAATTATAATTTATTTTCAACATCTATAATACAAAAAAAAAATCAAAAACCTAAACTTATGAGCCAAAACGAGCACTGCCTTAATTTGCGGGATGCAACATCCACGGGTGGATTATTTCGCAAGTGGAATAGCGATACGGACACGCGAGTGTAAGAGCATCTCCAAGAGAGGCTCAATATTTTGTCCTCTAAAATCTCATATTGGAAGTCTTCCTAAAAAAATCACCCTCTAAATCTTTCCCCCCCTTCAGCAGCTCCTCTAAACTTGGATCCCTAAAATTACCATCTAGACACTGTATATTTGATGGTGATCCACCTCAATTTTGGAGTACCAAAATTACTGGGCGTGTTTTTGAGTATTTGTTGGAGGCTTGTTTTTAGCTTTCATACCCAATATTTGAAGATAGGGGGTGAGAAAGAGCATCTCTTGGAGATGCTCTAACTAGTACTATTAGTGCATCACAGGGGAGAAAGGCGAAGGGCTCCTATTCGCGAATACTTGAGTTAGTGACGTGATCATGTGAGGCGATGAGGCTTGCTTGCACAGAAAGAATGGATCGATCGATGCTTGCATGATTAGTGGCAGACTTAGGAATTTTATGATAGATATTTAAAGTTATAAAAATATTATTTAATAAAAAATTATAAAGATTTGCAATAGTAAAAATTAAAGTATAATTATTCATACTAAAGACAACATCTCAAATAATATAAAAATATAAATTAATTAAAAATTACAAATTAACTCGACAATTCTTCACGTCTTCGAAGTGAGATATAATATCATCATCCTTAACTTATAGAAAAAATTCTCGTTCAAGAAATACAATCAAGTAATCATTCAAGTATTACCCCCATTCTATTTCATAGATTATTTTTCACATAATTTATTGAAGAAAACACCCTCTCAACATTAGCCATAATCACAGGTAAGAGGTGGAGAATATGGATTTCAATTTATAAGCAATAATTTGCCTGTTGGCTAAGCAATAATTATGACATGAAGGATGAAGCTCACATCTCTAAAATACTTGATATATAGATATATGTTACTTAGACTTAAAGATATAGAGAATTGCTCATTGATCCTAGGATGTTGTATATGTATGACGATGCAAGCTTGTAATCAACTTTGCCTTACAATAGATCAACACAGCTTACTTCATACCGCAATAATTGGATAGTCTCTGCTTACCCCTTAAAGAAATCAGCTAATCTGTCCACAGTTGAGAGAATAAAAAAAAAGAAAACCTATAAAGAAGTCAGATAATCTCTGCATGTATAATGTACAGAGCAGGAATTAACTTGGGACTTGAGAGTCAACTTCACAAGCAAAAGGTAGAAAAGCCTATTTCTAATATTGCTTAAGTAACTTTCATTAGCCGCGTCATTGGAGAAGCACATATACCATGCAGAAATGAATGAACAGAATTCTGGTCAAAACTGGTCTGATGGTGCAGAAGGTGGTGATTGGTTGACAACAGCTTCAACAAGTTCATAAAAGCTATGAATGAATATGGATTTCAATAATTCAATTCATATGACATAAGCATTAACTTAAAGATAATTAAGCCAACTCCAGTAATTCATCGTATCTAAACAAGATCTAAACATCAAAACAAAGAAGAAACGTACGCCAAATCCACCATCCATCCAGTCATCCACAGATCCATCATCCACCTGGCTTGGAAGTGCAAAACTACAAACCCTAGGGACATACAAGCAGAGTTGATCTACTATCTACGCATCTAGATTTTAGAGCATGGGGGTTGCCGGGTCAGAGAGGACGAATTGCCCCAGTCTATAGGCCCGCAGTGCGACAATGCCCGCTCAGTCGTTCCAGCCTCCAACGCTCCTGTGTAGCCTCCAGAAGACCAGAACCAGCGGCACCCACTGCCACCATACGACAGCCATGTACCGAGAGATGGAGAGACCGTCAGACGAGATGAGACACCAGACAGAGAGAGGAGAGACTGAGTGAGACACAGTCTTACAACTCATAGCTCACACGCTGTCACGACATATGGAGACATGACAGTGGGCTTGGACCAGTGTCGATGGGAGGGGGAAATAGGCCAAAAAGAATTAGAGGCTAAGTTGGGCTAACTGGGTATGGAATTTTTTGGCACATTTGGTGCCATCAACATAATTTACTAATTTAATTATGATGATAATGATGATGATTATCATTATTTTTATTTATTCATGTTTTAAATTTGATGATAAAATTGGTGTCAACGGATGCCCCCTCGAGGTTCGGGTATGAAAAATATTTGTTTTCGGATCCGGAACTCGACAAGTATAGATACGTCATGTATATTTTTGGTATATACATCCAATGTATGTTTTGTTGGATGCGGATATATGAACATGTTTCAGGGTCGTGCACATGCATGGACCATACAGCCATACGTGTATTGGTTTTGGCCGTGTACAAAATCTGAGGTATGGGCTTGTAACGCCCCCGTTTCCAGGGGCGCGTACGGACACGGCACTCCGCAACTATTCACTCATGAACAGTTATGGAGTGTCGCGCAAGAGTATACCATTGCATGCTTACAACAATAGTCCAGCATATATTTCACATATGGAGTAACATCCAGTTTTGACAGCGGGGCGTTACAGGCCCAAAGTATAATTACATTACAAAAGATCCAAGATCCGCTTCGAGCGCGGCGAAGACTTAAAGCCACGGATCCTCGTCGAAGAAGAGATCCTTTAGGACATCCTCGATGGGGAGACCTTTCTTGACACGAAGTCTTGAATTGCCTTCTTTCCCTCTGGTATCTGTGGAATTTTGCAAGCCTGAGTACTCCAACCCCGTACTCAGCAAATCACAAGGGGAAACCCTACTTTTACTATATGCATGGATCAACAACGGAAGGGAGTATACTTGGTTTATTACTTTTGAGTGGATGCAATTTTATTTGAAAACATTTTAATAAAACAGGCCCAAAACTACTTCTCAAGATCTCAGGGGGTTTTCAATCAAAAGTTAATTAACCAACTAAACAAGTTAAAACATGTACAAAACTACTTAAGTTTCGCGGCTGGAATCACCCAAGTGACACAGCTCCAATAACCGGGAGCACGGCGTATTCGAATACCATTTATTTGACTCTGCGAGTTTGCTCGACTTTACCACACGATCCCTTAACTCCCGCGACAGAGTTAAGAAAGCCAGATCGTTTCACTGCTCAATTCTTTATATAGGCTCTACCCGGTAGAATCCACTCGGGTCTGGCTCACCCACCCACACACACACACACACAAACGTCCGCTTCGAGTGAACTCTACCGTTGTTAGGCACCCGCAGCACGGCCTGCCTAACCTCATTGCTAAACCTCCTCCTCCGCCACTCCTGTAGAGTTTCAATCGAGTTGAGCAGCTACTAAACCAGTGTTGACAAGTCAACTCCTGTGGTTGAGCGATCACTGTGACATTTGCTCAGCGTAAGGGTTTCAGTCCTTATATTTTCACATGGTCCGCAACCTCGCCAGGCTCGCGACCTAACCTAGGGTAAGCGGTGGGCGAAAGCCGTCTCGCAGCGCCCCACAACACTCTTACCCTACCTTGTGCACGCCGGCACTCTCCGCTCTAAGATACAGTGTCCCATACCACCCTACCTTAGAGTCGGATTTTCTAAATTCTATTGGCCTGCAACCACGACCTTATCAGTGTAAAGACTTTGCATGATAATAATAACCTCTGATTATCTAGATTAACAGATAATTATTTCTAGGGTTACAGAGGCATGGCTACAAGTTTAACATGGCATTTGTCGGTGGTAGGTTTAACTACATAATATGTCATTCTAAACATTTTATTTTACTTTGAATTAACATTTCACAATTAGCATAATGCAAATAGCATAATAACGTAATTAAATGGCATGGGATACAACATGATCAAAGGATTTGGGGCTTGCCGTGAATCCGGATGGTCTCAGTTAGCTCGAACGAAGAAACTTCTGGATCCAACGACTGCACTTGGGCTTCCGAAAACTTCGACACAAGCGCAAACACTGAAAATAACATAAATCCAGCTTGAGACTAATCAAGCGAGGAAAAATAATCTATTAAAAAGGAGTAAAATACATAAATCTCCAAATAGAGAATTTTAGGAATTTATCTGGGATGAATTTGTGGAAATGGAGGCCAAAAATGGGTTCAGAATAATATTTGGAGCAAAGTGGTGAAATTTGGGAATTTTTAGGATTTTCTGTGATTTTCTAAGATTTATTTGGATTTTTCTGGTTTTTGAAAATTGGAAAATCACTGGAAAATCAATATGAACAGTACGGGGCCGGCCCGAGCTACAGTGCAGCCCGGCTGGTGGATGGGCGACGCGCATCCCAGCGTTGCGGCCCAGATGCGGGCGGGGCGAGCGGTCGAGACGTGGAGCGGGAGGAGACCGAACGGCTGCGATGCAAGGAAGCGGGTGAAGCGGTACGGGGAGATCCAACGGCTGAGATTAGATATTACAGACGCGATGGACGGAGGAGGGGAAGCCACGTCGCGGGGAGGCATCGTCTTCTACCTCCAGCCGCTACAGTGCGGCTGCGGCAGAGCAGTGGTGGCGACGGTGGTCCGGGCGCGGGGAGGGGCGTTGCTGGCGATCAAGGGTACCAGGAGAGAGAGGGGAGTGAGGGGAATCCAATTCGGGGCTCAGGGAGGTGAGGGGGTCAATGGAGATGACAGGAGGGAGAAGGGGGTGGTTCGGGTTTGCGGTGGCGGAGGGGGGTACCGGCGGTGAGGTAGCCCAAATGGCGGTGGCCACACGGACAAGGGAACCAAAGGCTCATGTCGGCGGTGGTGGCGGAAGCTGAGGAGCTGCGGAGCGTGCTGGCCACGGGGAGGGTGCGGTGGCTGGCGGTGACTTTCGACGCTGGAGCTCCTCGGGGCTTCTCCTGGTTAGGCGAGTGCACCACGAGGTTTAGGAGGTAGCGAAGAAGCTCTGGACGAGTGTAATCGAGAATTGAGTAAGGGAGGGGGAAAGAATAGCTTACGGGGTCGCCGGCGAAGAGGGAAGTGGTGGCGGAGCTACGGGTGAAGCGGCCTCAATCGGTTGCTCGGGGAGGAGCTGGGGAGCGGTGGGGAAGCGAGGGAGGGTGATGGAGGAGCTCGGGGAGCAGCGAGGGAGTGAGGAGGCCGGAGCGGCTTTTATACCCGGCGGGAGGAGGGGCTTTCGTGGGGGAGGAGGCACGGGCGGGCAAGGGGGAAGAACCAGGCGGCGGGGAAGAGGAAGGAGAGGGTGGTGGTGGGGGGCGAGGGGAGCGGTGGCGCGGCGGCTAGCGTCAGCGGCGGCGTCAGCGAGGAGGGGACGAACCCACTGTCGCGAAACCGGGGGCGCGACTCGGTCGCAGGCGCGGTCTCCACGTGCGACGCGTGCGCGCGGAGGAAGACGGGGAAGGGGCGAGGCGCGAGCGCGAGAGGGAGCGAGGCAGCGCCAGGGGAGGAAGGAAACGGAGAGGGGGAGCGGCGCCAACGGAGCGAGGAAGGAGAAGGGCGCCAGGAGAAGGGAAAAGCGGGAAATGGCGGGGCGCCAAAGGAAGAGGGAAGCACCTGGCCGAAAAGGGAAAGCGGAAAAACGGAAGACTTTCCAAAAAGGGAAAATTTCCAAAATTCACCCAAAAATTCAGCAAAAAATTTGGTTTGAAATTTTAGGGCTTTTCAGGACTCTTTTGTCATCAGTGCTTATCCACTCTTATCTTTTAGTAACAAATAATTTGATCTGCAGGCGACATGTGTCATACAGTTTGACTGATTTACGCATGATTTACGGGCTAACCAATCGCATACATTCTCAACCTTTATCTTCCGTGGTTATCTACCCTTTCCTTTGATTTCCACCTGAATCTAAAATCGGAGTCAAGTTTTCCTTCTTCTAATTGAGTCGTCGACACTTCTTCGACACTCGGTATGACTGTTTATTTTTCGTTCGACTTGCAGTCTTATCTTTTTATTTTGTCATCTTGTTTCTACGCATGGGCGTGCTAGCTTTGCGTAATGCACGATTATGGGTGCTATTAGATCAAGGCACATGGCTTGCGAGTCATTCACATGCGAGTGAGCGCATGGTTCAGTACTCGTTGGAGAGCACAACATGATTGTCCTACGTGATCGAAATATTTTGGTCGACCAAGGTGGTCAAGATATCATAGTTGACTAGCGCAGTCAAACTGTTTTAGCTGACCAACATGGTCGAGATATCATTGTCGAGCCGGTGTAGTCGAACTGTTTTGGTCGACTAGCTTGGTCGAAATATCATTGTCGAGCCGACATAGTCGAACTATTTCAGTCAACCAGCATGGTCGAATTATTTTAGTTGACCAATGTGATCGAGATATCATTGTCGAGGCGACGTAGTCGAATTGTTTCGGTCGACCAGGGTGGTCGAATAGTTTTAGTCGACCAACGTGATCGAGATATCATTGTCGAGCCGGCATAGTCGAACTGTTTTGGTGGACCGACGTGATCAAAATATCATTGTGCAGATGAGGGAGCGGACGAGGAGGGACGACACGAACATAACGACATTAGTACAGATGAGAGAGTGCACGAGGGGGATGACACGGATAGAGTGATAATTGTGCGAAGGATAGAGGTCAGGAGATAGAGTGATAATTGTGCGAAGGACAAAGGTCAGGCACTGCAAAAGATGTATGAGCATTGCTAATTTCATGATTAAATTAACATAAATTAATGTGGCAAATTCAGAGCATATAAAATTTCTAAAAAATTTCATAATTACTACACTGTGTCGAGAGGTTTTACATAAAATTTGTAATTTTTAGAGCTCATTTGCTATATGTAATAACTCCTATAAATATCAAAATTGTACAAATTTTTGAGCAATATTCACAGTGGATAAAATTACCAAAAAATTACACAGTCAAGTACATTGTGTCGAAGGCTACACTTAAATTTTTGTAATTTTTTGAATTCATTTGCTATATTTAAAAATTCAAATAAATAGTATATAAAAAATTAGAGCAGGTAATTAAACTAACTAATCAGCCGGCTTAATCACCTGCCGTCTGGTGGTAGAACGACAGGTACCTGTCGTCCGGTGGTGGGACGGTAGGGCCTACGTGTCCGCCCTTTAGCGTTGTCGTCTGACCACCGGGCAGTAAAAATACCATTTTTAGCAATACGGCAGGTATACTACTATTTTCGTAAATACGGATGTAAATAGTGTCAAATATGCCAAAAACTCCTGGGTATGAATATGATGAATTTGGCCCTATTAGTAATATGCATATATATTATACTTTGTATATAGTGGGTTTTTAATAAAAATTTTGGGTATTTATTTGAATACCCATGAATTATGGTGGCTTTGCTCTGGTGCATGATTACGTATTAAGATTAAGAAGCCCTTATTGCGCTATCACCATCAATCGCAATCCCTCGACATGGATCGATGGAGATCACAAAAATATCTGCAGGTATATGCGGCTTTCGATTAAAATCCATTCCAGAAAAATGAGACAAAAATCTGATCCAGACTACACAACATATCTTATCTCCTTGATTCATGGCTTGCCAATCGCAATTAGGGATCCGAGATTATGATTGATCGATGCGATTAATGATCTGCATCAAACGAATGCGTACATCTCAAACTTCTACAAAGATGTTACTGCAATTTGCAAGGGCAACTTGGCGCTGCATCGATCGCTTGCCCGATACATTCCCATTTATACGAGTTTCTTTTTGGTTAATTGGTAGACCTAAAGATGTGCATGCAAGAAGCCAAGAAACAGAAATGGAAATAAAGCATGCAAAGAGGCGAAAGAGCTGTAGTACGTCGCAGTACAGTGCTCAAGCGAAACTTGCCTTAAATTAATCAGAAAACGAAATGTGTGGCGCGCCTTGGACAAGGGCACATTGGCATGTCGTATGTATGTTTTTTTTTTTTTTTTGCTGTGGCTTATGACTTTTAGATTGTTCGTACGAGGGATTACGGAGTAACAGAAATTTATATGCGTTTTTTGCCGATATAAATGAAGTCGGTATAGTATATATCACAATTAACTAGTAGATTTTATCTTTAAAAAAATACTCTGTTTAAAAATTAGTTACTATAAAAAAAACCAAAAAAACATGTTCATAAATTGCACGGCATGCCTACCTTTGCTTGAAATTTCGGCGCTTCCAACTTGGACATTACGGGCACGTTTCTTAGATTTCTTAGGAATTTTCTACAGAAAGAACCCTCTATAATTTCTATTATGTTTCCATGCTTGAAACTCCAATTAATTCATGATGCTTAATTAGCCAAATTATGATATCCTACCTACCGTCTGATGCCATATTTGACTAGTGCTTCGTTTGATAAGCGAGGTTAGCTTTCTTTTTGTGCGTCTAATGTCATGGTATACTACCTCTAGCTTCGTAACACCATGGACGACTTCCAACACCCGGTAAGAAGTTTAGTGTATTGATTGGCAAATATACAATGAGCAGCTTGTTTCTTGCTCATCGTCTCATTGGCCAAGCCATACACACAACGAGAACGATGATATCACGATTCAATAATGCCTTTTATAATAGCATATGTATTAGGAAGATCCCACGGCATTGGTAGGTCAAGATGCGCATATGCTCTGTCATGCTTGATGCTTCTCCATTAGTGGTATCTTGCACGTGAAGGCAAGCAAGTAGGCAACCCGGATAACTTCACATTCATCCCCTTTTGTGATGCGAGAATTTTTTGAGATTCTTGCGAGAAATAAATTACTTTCAGTAAACTTCTTGTCACAAATGGGCCCTGAATTTGAGCTTATCTAGATGCACGTAGTTTGCCATGTCGTCCAATGTATATATCACAACAATACTGTTGGTGTCAATTTATGTAGTTTGGACTTTGGAGTTTAATTGACATGTTGAATCGTTCGACTAGGTTTTGATTTCATGGACCTTTTCATTCTGTCAATTAGGGCTGGAGATTTGGTGAGCTGCCTAGCTGATGGTAAAGATGGTCGTAACGCATTGACCATTGACGAAAAAGTGACCTTTTTCGGGGTTGGCTCAAGGCAGCCCAGGTCAAGTCTTCCGAGCAAGTACAAACAAATGTCGAAGGTGAGGTCATTGTTTGGCACTGTATTTCTCTGAGAAAAAATTGCTTTATTCCAGGAACCTATGTTGTCATTTCAGGGCAGATGCAATGCAAGCAACTTCGAGTCAGCTGTCCTGAAACAGAGAGAGAGAGAGAGAGTATTGCCTAATACCTTTTTCGGGATATAGAATTCACAGATGATTAATTAATATAAACATATGTCCAAAATTAAATGCGTATGACGGAAATCTTAGGGATTTCTTGTACTACTCATAATTCACAATTTTACACACACAGATACCAATGACTAGTTTAATAAGCAATAGCGGTAGTCGAATCATGTGATAGTTCAGCTAGACGCAACATCTCTTCAGGAAAATATTGATCGCGCTTCTACCCGTTTGGGATTCAGTTTTTACTTTTTGATTCTAACTTCTAATTTTTTAATTTCATCTTTTTTTTAACTTTTTGGTTTTTTACCTTTTCTTTTTTTTTGTATTTTTTGCATTATTCACGATGAGATCACATTTTTATTTATTTTTAAAAATTTTAAACTTTAATTATGACAAAAAAAAACTACCAACAGTTACAGTATAAAATAGATCTTAAATAGCAAAAAATAAACTAAAAATCATAAATTTAAGCTCAAATAAGCGGCTACCCATCTGTTGGTGAGTACAGTGCAGGAGTGGCCATCACGAGTTCACCGCTGGGGTACGTCCTTCCACACCCGACTCCGACGTGGGAAGCAAAAGACGAGCGGATCAAGCCGGCCGACCGGCCCCGCATTCTGAAACGCTAGCTAATCGATCGTGCTAAGAGCAAGACTAATAATACAGCCTTCAATTGGTGTTGTATGGACATTCTGATTCACTTATCGGACCAATCATATAGTAGTTACAACCAAATTGAAAGTGCATATGACCCACCCCTTTCTCTCACAAAGTTTCTTGGTTCTTGTGTTTAAGCTGGCTGTAAACTTACAGCCCACCTCTCTTCTCTCTCCTCCATCTCAACATACAATCTACTAACAGCCTCTTATTATACTTGCTCAAGGCCATAAACTTTGCGCATGCATGCACGCCTTCAAGTAAAAGAGATTCGACCCCCCGTTCTTTTTCTTTGGCCGTCGCGCTCGCCTCTGTTTGGCGCACACTCGACGGACGGACGGAATCGATCCGTCGACAGCATGGTCAATGGCTGCGGCTCGAGTAGAAATTCGGGAGCAATTTCGGCGGCTTTTCCTACGGAGGTCGATCTGACATGCATATGTTATCGGTCCAATTTGATTGGTGTCTCTTGCTGACATGTAGAGCACAGGCAATAATGGTTGCGATCAAAATGGCTGAAAAGCCCGTGGCTTATGGCTGAAAACATCAGAATTGGTGAAAAAAGATCAGAATGACAGAGGCTTATTTACCATAATTAAATTTAAAAAAATTTAAAAATAAAAAAAACATATTAGCCCATCACGTAAAATGTAAACAAACACGAGGAAAAAAAGAACCGGTAAAAAAACTCAAAAAAAGCCAAAAGTTCAGAAAAAGACGAAATTTATGAATAGTGCAAAAATAAGCTGAAGCCAAAAGCTTAAGCCATTTTGATCACAACCAATGTCTTGTTTGTCTGCCATACTGGATGAATAAGGTACATGGCATAAAGCTAGCTCGGGGTGCAAGCACGGCACGTCAGAGAAGACACGGAATTTGTCCCCTGGGCAAACCTGCAGCTATCTGCCGTAGAGCGTAGACCGTATATAAGCGATATTGGTAAAAATAGCATTTCTACCGTTCGGTCACCTCATGATAACACCCGACAGTCAACATATGACGCCTACTGTTCAGCCAGTGTCTTGCAGGAGCCTACCATCCAGCCTCCAAACGATAGGTGGCCTGCTATCTGCCCACAAAACGGTAGGTGAATTAGCTGACCTAATTACCTATCTAAATTCGTAATTTTACTTCATATTTGTTTAAAATTTTAAATGTAACAAATGAGCTTGAAAAATTACGAATTGTTTATGGAGCTTCTCGAAGCATTGTGGTATGTTATGTAATTATTTTTTTGTAATTTTTCGTGGTCATTTGCTACCGCTAAAAATTCTTGGAGCAACGCATAATTAACCAGACGATTAAACAGTTATGCGCCGCTCTAAGAATTTTTAGAGCAAGTAAATGATTGTAAAAAATTATGAAATTTTTTGTGGAGCTTTCTGATGCGGTGTGCTACGTTGTGTAATTTTTACGTAATTTTTTTGCACCACTTTGCTACTATTAAAATTATTTGAGCAGTACACAATTAAATGGGTGATTAAGTACTAATGGCCGGGGCTTCGACCACTGTGCGGCCTCGGCCATTAGTGCTTAATCACCCGTTTAATTGCACGTTACTCCAAAAAATTTTAGAAGTAGCAAATGTAGCACGCTTGTGTATATTAGGCTTTATGTGAGAAAAAATTGTAAAGAGCCCCCTAATTTTTATTTTCCCTATTAGTTAAGTATAAACCATCTCCTATTCTCACAAAGAGCAACGATCTGACCAGCATATATGGATGGCGGTGTCGGTACTTCAACCGTCAGGAGCAACGCCACCTATATACGGTGAGTTGTGAGGCTTGGAAGGGAGATAAGAAAGGTAGAGTGGCATGGGTGGCGGCGGTGGTAGGGGGGATGGTGCTGGGGTGATGGTGGTGGGGGAAGAGAGCGCTGGGGGTGACGGTGGTGGGAAGAGAGGGCGCGGGGGGTGGCAGTTGTGGGTGGAGAGGGCATGGGTGACAGCGGTGTGGGTACAGGCCACGTGGGCAATGGTGGTGCAGGGAATCAATCAAGGGACATTAGAACACCGTCAAGACTCCACTAAAATCGATCGAGAGATTGGTAACTCAATTGAAAGTTCTTCTAACTACAACTTTTTTGTGAAAATATAGCTATTTTAATAATCAGGCAAATTTACATTACAATCGTTCAGAAATACTGATACAGTGAACTCAAAAGCTACACTTAGCCAAAATACATAATTTTGAAAACACAGCCAGCCTTCGCTAAAAACATTGACTATAAGTGATTTTGTTATGTGAGTAATTATCTAACAAAATAATTTTATTTTGTTAGCAATTGTTACAAAACAAATGGGTTCTGCCAGAGGGGGGCAACCGCATGCATAAACCACACCATCTAGAGCACCACGTCAATGCCAGATATACCACCGGATCTCTTTTGCACCTCATTGCATCAATTAAACAAATCAAAGATATAAACGAGCAAAATTACAATTATATAATTTATTTGTATCTACTTTACAAATTATTGTATCTATGGTGTATTTTACTCTCTTCTTTTTGTCCCGGCTGCTCCGGTTGGCGGTTGGGCCAAAGCTCAGCCTATTAATCATGAAAGTGCTGCGCTGGGTGATGTGCAACCCTGGAGGCAATCGTAGACAACAACGTCCAAAAGATCATCAAACAATCTCTCTGTTTACCACGGTACGAGACACACGACGTGGCACCAGAAACCACAAACTAAGCTGACACTTCTAATCCGTAGGAGTTTAGGACAACCTATCGCCATAGGCGGCCGGAACGGACCACGGCAGTACGTACGGCCACTAGCCCCGTTTGTTCCCTGCGGTACGTACCGTCGTCATGTGCTGGGGTGCCCGTCCAACTCGCCGGCGCCGGAAACGCCGCACAAACGCGAGGACCGGCGGTCTAAAATGCCCCCAATAGACGTGCGGGAAAGCCACACCAGCCGAGCAACCACCGGGTCGCGCTGTGCGGTGGGGACAGGCAGTTGCTGCGAGGGAAAGCCGCCTTGCATCGCCCAGGGCAGCAGTCTTTTTTTGCTATGAGTTCCCTTCGCAGGTGGCTCGGCTAGCCTGCGGCCTGGAACAGCGATCTGGCACGAAGACGAAGCGGCGAAGAAGGTGCATGGATGATGGATTGAACAGCTAGCTAGCATTCGACAAGCCGCGCGTGGGCTTCTCGCGTCCGGAAGCCAGGCGGCTTGGGCAGCGCTCGTCTGGCCCAGTTTTAGCGTGGGAGCCTGGCAGGCTGAGAGCGGCTGGAGTCTGGACTCTGGAGGCTTCAGCTGACTTGGGCCGCCCTGCCGCCTCAGTGCGGACGGTGCCTCGAATGCTCGATTCGGAAACGCTGCTCCTATCCAAATTAGTTCGGCCCAAAGAAGTGTAGTGAGAGCATCTACTGTTGTACAAGATGCCATCCTGGGTTACTACGTACGTATCTACCTGATCTGCAGAGCAGTACGAAAAAAATATCCCAAGCTCATCTCCTTACCGCTGCACAGCACAGCAAAATTGCACAAGGGACCAACAGAAGCCGTAGAACGGAACTCGAGAAAAAGAAAGCGCCACCGAGGCCACGCTCCCCGGCACAGAACGGAACGGCGAGGACCTATCCGCTCCTCCACGCAGCATCGGTGCTCACTTCCCAGCCACTAGTTGCCACCCCACACCCGCCGCTTCACCCAAAACACAAACCAACCTCCCCGAAAAAAAACCCCGACGAGCACCGCGCGACGCGAGCGACCTTCTCCGACCCCACCGGCCGCTCGCGCAGCGCAAGGCCGCGACCACGGCACGGGGAGCCCGAACCATGCCGTGACGCCCACAAACCGCAGCCACACGACGCCGGTTCTACCGCCTCGCCGCACATGCACTTCCCCTCGTCGCGCGCGCACCCGATGGCCGTGGCCGTGCCCGCCGTCTCCTGTCCGCGTCTCATCCTCCCCGGGCTTAGCCTCGTCTCTACCTCCGTCCTTGTGAGCCGCGGCCGCGGCCGCGCGGTGGCGGTGAGGGCGCGCGGCCAAGGCGCGGCGCCGCCCGACCCGGCGGCCATCCTGCGGCGGCCGGCGGCGGCTACGACGTCGGCGGAGGAGCGGGAGGGCGACGCGGATTCCTCGCTGGGTGGTTCGGGGGAGGACGTGGCGGCCGAGGAGGGGAGGAGGAAGGGGCCGGAGAGGGAGTGGGTGGACTGGGAGGACCTCATCCTCGAGGACACCGTGCCGCTCGTTGGCTTTGTCAGGATGATACTCCACTCCGGCAAGTAGGCAACTTCTCCTTTTCCCGTCTTGTGTACTGTTCATCCTCACTTCAGTTCTTAATGAAATTTGTGATTCACACTAAATTTTAGCATAGCATGCATCATAGGTCATACGAAAGATTTTTCCTATGTACATGTACTCCCACAACCTGACGCAATTCATCAAACAGATGTTGTGCGAGCTGAACTTACCACGCATGGAATGTGAATAGCTAGATCCCACTAGTGGAAGATTTAAATGGTTAGGCACAATTAGACCGATTACCCCTAGGACTAGGTGTGTCCTAGTACCGGCGAATAATGACAGCAAGTCGGTGACTGGTTTGGTGTTAGTCGGAGCATACGGAACGTATGCGGCATATGCCAGTGACAAAAACAAGTAAAAATGGCAAAAACGAGATATTTCAGGCTTATTGGCAAAAACAAAACTATTCCATGCATCATACCGAGGGAAGATATAACTAGGCAATGTATTGGTTGAATTTACAAGTCTGGTTGGTTGGTTGTGCCAACTCGTTCTAATCTAAGTCATGCAATGCATTACTGATTAATGATTACTCTGATGTGGTTCACATGAGTTAGTCCAAATTGATATTATTGCAATTTGAGGGAGGAATTCAGAATGGGATGATAGCCGAATTGACAAAATCTCTTCGTTCCTCCTTAGCGTGTATTCACATGCTTTTAAAATGTCCTACATCTTATCACTTGATTAACCATTGTTTGATCTCACCTGGTTGTAGAACCTGTCTGTGTGCTGGCAAAATTCTGAAACATGTTGCTTCGAGGAAGCATCAGAACTTTTTCACAAATTAGTTTTAATAAGAAGCTGATTGTGTCTCCTTGCTGGGAAAAAAAACGAGTAGGCTGCAAGCAAGAGCTCACTGAACCTCCAACCATTGTCAAACTTCGCCAAAAGTTGGCGACATAGTCTTCGTTACTAGCAGCTGGGCATTGTCTCAACACACACTGCATTAGGTAATACAAGCAACCATAAACCAAGCCAATGCATTTACTCACACAGAACAGAGTCATGTGCTTGCATCACTTGATGCATGTATGGAATGATACAGACAACCAATTAGCTCTTGATGTTTCTAAGATTCCATGTATCTGCCCAAAAGACTGACACTAGACAAAATATGGTTGTCTTGTTTCTATTTGTGTCATGTGAGTTATGCTTTCCGGTTTCCATCACACACAAAATGAGATTTGACAAAAAAATTTGATCAGTTCCATGCATTGTGCAACATGGGACAGTTGAGAAAATTTTGGCATGTTATACAAGTTTGCATGCAAGTAATTCAGCATGAATTATTCATTTAATGCTTCCTATGTGTGGCACAACCGTTTGATGTTAGTATGTTACTGTCAAAAGTAAAAAATGACATTGTTGTACTGTTATTTACAGCATATGTTGTTGGTTATTATGGCTTCTGACTAATGAACTATAGCAAGCAATTGCTTCATTGTATCATCAGATCCAGGAAATTGGGTTACTGGTGCCAGCACATGCTAATCTCACTTGGGTAATTAGGGTCACCTCTTGCATATATAGTGTCACTTTTGATTGTGCCGAGGTCACTGGGTCACATGACCCCAGTAAATGTACTGTGGATCTGTCCCCATGGTCATCCAACACTCAGCAAGCTCCAATTGAAAACAGAACTGGCTATATAAAAGACTTAGGATAGGATACAACAATTTGTTTAGCTTTCTTTGATCTAATTAGATTGTATCATCTTTTTTTAACAGCAGGAAGTATACCCTTCTTTGTAAACTAGTCGTTGGTACTTAAACATACTCTATATTTGCATATTTTTATTATACCAAAGTTACATTTTAAATAACAGAGGAAGTGATGTTGAAACTCTTGCAGGTATGAAAGTGGTGATCAGCTGAGTCCTGAACATGAAAAGGCAATTCTGGAACGGTTGCTTCCATATCATCCACAATATGAGAAGAAAATTGGATGTGGTATTGACTACATCACGGTACGTAGTCCATATGAATGAAGAAAGTGAATCACTAGAGTTGTTGTCTTTAAAAGGAAATCTGAACTGTTGGGGCTTCTGACTAAACAGTATATAAGGGAACTAGCTAGAGAGCTGGTGAGTAAGGATGAGTGGATATGCCCTCTCCACACCTCTCCTGAGGGTTTATACACATAAGTGGTGTAGAATGGGAAATTCCTATCCTACCCTTAATAATTACAAAAGGTATAGGTACATTGGTATATTCCTTTATAATATTGTGACTATTACATATTAGATCAGTTATAAGGTCCAGTCACGGGGGGTTGGACCACTCCTACAACAGTGATCATATCTATATCTCTTTTTGCTGCTGAGTCTTGAGCTTATACTCTTGTTACCCTTGTAGATATATCAGTTTGTAGTTTGACATTTTATTTGTCCTGATGTGTTAAGGTGATAGTCTCATGATGCCAGCTAACTTCAGCATGTTTCCTTTTTCTATTCTGAAGAGAGATGTCAAATTCTTTATGACAAATTTTATGAGTTTGTTTGTTTAACTTTCGTACGGTGTACTAAATGGCTATCTCTGAGTTGAATATTTTTTGTTGCATAGCTCTGAGTTGAGGGCCTGTTCTTTGTGGCTGCGGCTTTTGGCTGAAATTTTTGAATTTTGGCTGTTTGCGATAGAGATTATAGAGAGATACTCGCATACAATTTTGATCGGTATAGATAATAGGCTTTTACCGTGTACTACAGTTAACTTGTATACCCCGTCTTAAAAAATACTCCGTTTAAAAGTTAGGTATTGTAGCAAAAGCTAAAAGCCAGAAAGAACAGGCCCTGAATATGGTTCTGAGCTTTAAATGGCAGTTCATTATTCATCTGCTCCATCTGGGAACTAACCTCTAAAACTATTTTCCAGGTAGGGTTACATCCAGAATTTGAAAACTCAAGATGTTTGTTCATAGTTAGGAAGGATGGTGAGCAAGTTGATTTTTCGTTCTGGAAGTGCATCAAAGGTCTCATACGGCAAAAGTACCCCTTGTATGCAGACAGTTTCATTCTGAGACATTTCCGCAGGAGGCAAGATTACTGAAGTAGTGCCTCATAAAATTGTTTCACCGTAATATTTCTGTGATTTTGATTTTGTCCACATACCTTTTTATATCCTGTGATTTTGCATTTGTTCAAAATTCATGTGGAAGAATCAGTTGTGAACATCTTATTGGACTCAGCATAGTTATATAGGTTACAGACTTACAGTATTGCAGATGAACTTTGGGTGCTCTATGTAGTTAACAGCTTATTATTAGCAGTGTATTTATACGGTTGCTAGTCTTTTGAAGATAACAAAAGATGTACGTAGTTTATCCCCTCCTTGAGATGCTGTTCTTTTGAAGTAGTTTCTTGTCTAAGCTGCCTGATTTTGTGTGCTGATAGCTGTCTGCCTGTTACATTTGCAGCTGCCTATATTCTCAACCATCCATGTAAAGTCGCGTTAGGTCACGTTAGTTACTGCTGAAATGTGTAAGGAAGCAGTCAGAATGCATGCCGATAGCTCATTTTAGGTCCGTGCTTTTGAGTTTTGGCTTTTAAAAGTTACTTGGAACGCGTCGGTTTCTTAATTTTGTTTTTTTTGTTTTTTTGACCATTCTTTATTAATTTTTTCTCTTTTTTTCATTGTTCCAAAAGATATAGTGATATTTTTAATTTTTTATTATTTTTCTCATTTTTGACTCAGAAAAAGTTAACTACTGTTATAGTGCAAGTGTATCCAAAAGCATACAACATAAGCCAAAAGTTTAATTCTCCCAAATGTTGCCAGTAGGATGCTTCCAAAGCTTATTGGAAAATAGAGTGTGTTCTTTTAGGATTATAGCTGTGGTTTATGGTTTTTGACTATTCGTGAGATAGAATACGGAGTAAAAAAACTCACGTTGTAATTTTAGCCAATATAAATGAACTCGCTATAGTGTATACTACAATCAATTTATAGACTCTGTCTTGAAAAGATATTCTGTTTGAAAGTTAGTTACTATAGAAAAATCGAAAAATAGCTTTTAAAAACTAAAAACAAGAGGCTCATATAAAGACGGTGACTCTAGTGAAAACAGTGTGTTTGCTTGGTCTCTAGCTGCAGCGTGCAGGCTCGTGGCCCAGACGAGTCCCCCGTCCGGGAGGCTAGTGTTGTCCAAGAGGCACTTCCTGTCTGTGGCACATCGAGATAGGCAAGTCAAGTCGCCCTTGCACATGCATCAAAAGACAAGGGCCACAGCGTGTGGCTTCAAACGTATGGCCATTGGTTTGCCTTGTTGCCTCCAAGAATGAACGGGGTTAGCTAGGCTATGATTAGTAGCGGAGTCAGGATTTCTCAGAGCCTCAAGCTCAAAATTAAGGGGGCTATAAGTCTATAACTAACATCAAATATTATCAGCACTGAGGTATAACAAAAGTACAACACAAATGCATAATCGAAATAAAATTTGAATTCCATGTTTAACGATATGACAAAATAGATAAAACATAGCCAAAAAAAAGAATGTAACATACCACTAACACGAGGTAATTTTTGCTTAATTAACAAAGATTTGGTTCATTTGAGCATATCATATCTTAATCAACAATAGTACGAGAACTTGAACCTACAAAAATAAAATTGCATATGTAAATCAGGGAAACAAGATCACAATGTTATTTTCAATGCAAATTACGAAATAAGAATGTAGCATAGCACTAGCACGAGGTAGTTTCTGCTTACGCGTCCTCATTCTTTGAAAACGTTATAAAATCTTGTTATCATTGATACTTGCAAATACATCTCGCTCAATATAGCATATAATACAATCATTCATCTATTCATCACTCATCTTATTTTGTAACTCAGTCTTGATAATGTTCATAGCTAAGAAAGCTTTTTCTACTGTTGCGGTTGCAATAGGCAAAATCAAGGTCAATTCAACGAGTTGATATACCAATGGAAAAACTGTGTGTCTATTGGTCTGAACCATCTTCACAGCAAGATTATCAAGTTTACTTTATGTTTATCATTAGTTTTGTTATATCGTAATATGGGTACAAATTAGCGTTAGTTTTAGATTGTTAGAGTTCAGTTCGGGGCGTAGCCAAATCCTAGTTCTGCCACTGTTCCCGTTGATTTGTGAAATTTGGACACTGTTGGACCCCTAAACAATTCAATTTCCATTTTGGCCCTTCTGAAATAAATTCCAAATCTATACCCTCTCCGCGCGTCGCTCGCTGCCGCCACGTCGCGATCGTGCGGTCGGGACCGCCGACGATCGCTCGCGCGTGTGCATTGGGCGCGCGACTCCCGCCTGTGCGACCTTTCGCGTGACGCGTGTCCCCTCGGCCGCGCGTCCCCGCCCGCCCGCGCGCCCCGTCCCGCTGATCGCACGAGCGCGCGTTTGCTCCCCCGACCGCATGTCCCCGACTGCAATACTCGTGAATATTTGTATGGTTTCGCAATTTTGTAGTTTTAAATTGAGAAAAAAATAGATAAAATTGCAATAATAATTTATGTTCATTGTTAGTTGCAGATGTAAAAAAAAGTTGGATAAATTTTTTTTAAAAACGATTAATCATAGAACGATCGTTTCGTAAAGTGGTAAGTGATATTTAGGGTTTCGTATGGTTTTTAGGTTTGCAATCGTAATGTTATTTGTATGTTTTGTCAATTTTGTAAATGTAAACTCGGAAAGAATCTGAGCAAGTAGTAATAAAAGTTTATATTCATTATAACTTGTAGATGCCAATAAAATTTTGGTAAATTTTTTTTAGGAACAATTGACCGTAGAATGATGGATACAAATAGTGGTAAGTGACTTTTAAGGTTTGCTGTGTTTTTAGGGTTTGCAATCTCCGTGATTGTTTTCAGTTTTGGCAATTTTGTAGTTATAAACTGGATAAAAATCAGATAAAGTTGTAATAAAAGATTATGTTCATTGTAAGTTGTAGATGCATACAAAATTTTGGTAAATTTTTTTAAGGAAAGATTGACCGTAGAACGGTCGATACATAAAATGGTAAGTGATATTGTGAAGGTGAGTAACATGGAATGCGATACATAAATTTTGGTACATTTAATATTGTTAAATGAGGTGCTACGTGAATCATGGAATGCGAAAATACGAGATATTAAACTTCATAATACAGTTGGGAGTAACATGCCGCGTAGATTTTTATTACATGCATAACATATAGCATGATATGCGACTAACCCACCCAACTGCTCGTACGACCTACTGTGTGGACCGGGGCCACTTTCCCTTCCTTGCCGCTCGGCGTTGAACTCATCCGCGGCCTCTTTTGCCTTAGCCGCCATTTCCTCTTTCTCTCGCGCTCCATCTCGCGAGCCTCCCGCTCCCCTACGCGTGCACGCTTCAAGATGAGCTTGCGTCTCGCACGTATACGCAGGTGTGCTCGTGCTTGCGGCGCTCCTCCTCCAACAACTCCTTCTCCTTTGTGACATTCCACTCCTCGAAGTCGAGGTCCATTGGTCCGCAGGTGGATCTCAAGATCGATCCATTTGCGGTAGGCACATAGGGGCTCGAAACTGTAAATAAAGAGAGATATTGTTAGTGCGTGTTGTGAAGGAGAAAATGTAGGGAAAATGGTGCATGTGGTCGTTCTGCATTGCCGATAGGTTGCGGTGTCAAAGCGGCGGTTGGGATAGTCTTTGGAGTAGTTTGCGCAACCCGAGCATCGCATACCTAGGCGATGCGGTGCTTAGACTTGAAGAACTTGCACACGTCCCGCACCAACAAAGGGAGGTGTCTCCCCTCAGTGGTAGTTGTGGCGAACGCTCGGTGGGGACGCCCGGGATGGGGTTGTTGCTACGCGGCGCTCTGGGGACCTTTCATCGTAGCACGATGGGCTTGTTCTACCGGGCTGTATCGCCCTTATTTTCTCATCGCGGCGGCATCGCGGGTTGCGGTGACCGTGCTATGTCACGGGTCTCCTCCCAATCCTTCACCATCTTGTCCCATTGCTTCTTCTTGCCTTTGTCCATCCCGGTTGGGTGAGGAAGCGCGATGTAGTATGGGGTTTGGATGTGCAATGTTCTGGGAAATGGAATGCATACCAATTTATAGGGCCGTTTGTCTCTACTAAATGCGTGTAAAGATGGTCCGCGTGGTCGTAGCGATGAGTAAAGATGGGAGTGCTGCGATATCACCGAAAAAAGGCACCGTTTTGTCATGTCACCGCCCAAAGCGGCATCTTTTGTCATCTCACCGAGCAAAGCCGACCTCTTGTTGTCATGTCACCGAGCACACTGCCTCTCTTTAATCATCCTTGCCCAAAGCCGCATCGTTTGTCATCCCACCGAGCAAAGCGACCTCTTTTGTCATATCACCGAGCAAAGCTGCCCGATTTGTCATGTCTATGATCAAAGCTGCCCAGTTTTATCATGTCACTGCGCAAAGCTGGCATCTGTTGTCATCTCACTGAGCAAAGCTGCCTCGTTTTGTCATGTCTCTGAGCAAAGCTGCCCCGTTTTATCATGACTTAATGACTTTTACACTAGCTCAGGGACTGAAAATGGATAATTGATGAGATAGGCTCCTCCCGAAGACTGCGCAGAATTTGTGCATTCACTCTCTTACGTGTGCGTACAAAATTGTACCACACGTCATTCGCCAAGTTAAAGTATTAGCCTAATATGTATATGTCGTAATGGCCTCAGCAGAGTCATCAAGTCGCTCGGTGGCGGTAGCTCAACAAAGACTGCTTTGTCTAGTCACCGAGCAAAGTCGACTGCTTTGTCTAGTCACCGAGCAAAAGTCGACTGTTTTGTCTAGTCACCGAGCAAAGTCGACCTCTTTTGTCATGTCACCGAGCAAAGCCGACCTCTTTTGTCATGTCTTTGGGCAAAGCGACCTCTTTTGTCATGTCACCGCGGAAAGTGGCCTCTTTTGTCATGTCATCTGCGGAAAGTCGCCCGTTTGTCAACTCACCGCCAAAGTGGCCCATTTTGTCAAATGGCGGGCAAAGTTGCCCTCTTTTGTCATGTCATCGAGCAAAGCTGCCCCTTTTGTGAGGTCACTTGAAAAGCGGCATGTTTTGTCTCCTCGATTAGCATGGTGTGGGGTCCAGATTTGTGTTGTCTGTGGTATTTGTGCGTGAGGTGCCCCCCACACCTATAAAGCGGAGCCATCCTCACATACTCCCCGGCCATGTTATCGGTCACCTCCGAGTAAGTTGTTCACAACTGTGTAGTTTTATTTCGTGCTCACTCCCCGGACTAGGCAATGAGTCACCAAGACGTCTTCATGGGCACCACGGTGATGTGCCCAAATTGCAACTTCTTTGGTTAGGCGTAGGACATCACAGACGCCAAGAATCCCGGCGACACTACTACAAGTGCCCCAATCACTCGGTGAGTCATATTGTTTGGGTTCATTCAAATCGTGGTGGTATGTTTAAAAATCTTCTTGTCATGGAATCGCAGGAAGCTCATGGTGGTTGCCGATTCGGGTGTGGGAGGATGAAATGGGAAATAGGAATGACGGTGTTCGCCGTGAGAGAGTTGTCGTGGGGTTGCGACCCGTCGGGATGCGACATCGTTTCGACAGACTAGAGTGGAAGATAAATTTAATGTTGTGTGCTATTTTGTTTCTTGTGTTTATTGTTATCCTCAAGTTGTAGTCTTTGGAGGTTATCCTCGTGTTTGTTCGCAATGTTTTATGCTATCTTGTCGCAATGTACTAGAGTGGTAATGTTTTATGTACGGTTGTGTTGTATTTTAGTTCTTGTGTTCGTTGGTGTGTTGGTGGTTGTACTACTTGCTACATGTCATGTCGTGAAATGTATGAGTTGTTCGTGTTGTCTTTGCTGATGCCTTCTCCTCGTATATGTTGGTAATTTTTATGGAATTTTTGTACGGATAATCCCTTTTTATTTGATATATACATTGGTAAGTGATATTTTTATGTTACTAAGAATTAGTGTACCAAGAGTATGTTAATATTGTTAAATGACTTGCTATCTGAATCATTGAATGCGAACACACGAGATAATAACCTTATGTGAATAGAAATAAACTTCATAACATCTGCGTACAATTTTATTACATGCATAACATATAGCATGATATGCGACTAACCCACCCAATCGCTCGTAACATTTTGTCTCTGGGTGTAGCGTGGTTGTTTCCCCTTTTATCGCGCCTTGAAGATGGCTCATTGCATCCTTTTTCTGTCATTCTTGGACTTGAGAGCTGCCTCCGAGCTTGAAGCTCTTCCTCCCGACGCTTGATGGTCGCTTCACGCAGACTTAGCTGCTCCCGCCTCCTTTGCAGCTCATCCTCCTTGCCCTTGAGACGGATTTGGTCCACCCTCACGCGGCGCTCTTGCTCACGCCGCAATCGTCGTTCCACCTCGCGAGCTCGAGTCATCTTGACAAAGTATTGTCCTTTGTTTTCCACCTCCCTTTGCTGGTTATGTGGCCATGTCGGCGACACCGATCCACCCATTCGATGAACCGCAAGCCTATGTGTGGCATGGTAGATGTCATGGATCAAGTTGAAAACGACAACGAAACAAATGATTTAGTTGTCGTCGTTACCATGAAATTGTCATCCGTGTTTGGACACTTGAAGAACCTACGGCGTATTTGGCTCGCTCTTCTTGATCCGTCCGGACTCCCAACATCGTCCTAAAGCCGCAGCGGCACTTGGGGCGCTCATGCCACTCCGGCACTCCAAATGGGTCGGACCTCCAGGAAGACATTGTTGTGTAGTAGTATTGTGAAGGCTTGAGGAGGAGATGTGGTATGGAAGACATAGGAGGCCTTTATGTAGGCAGGTTATGTGGTGCAGTGGGCATAGTCCATGGAAATGTCCCGATGTAGGCTTGTCAGAGCCTGTATCCTGTATTTATGAAACAACAAAGAAAGGTGACATGAAAACTCACTGGAAAGGATACATGCCTATGACGTGAACACTCACTGTAAAGGCTACAGCCTACGCCCCTATTTTGTTGGTTTCTGTAGCGATAGGCTTTTCAGAGTAGCAATAAATGTTCCTATGTATTGTTTTCAGAGTAGCAATAAATGTTCGTATGAAGGCTTTTGGATCGTAGTCTTTATGTAGGCGATTTAGCTGGCATGTGTTGTCATCTAACTGAGCAAAGCTGCCCCGATTTGTCATATCACTGCGTAAAGCTGGCATGTGTTGTCATCTCACCGAGTAAAGCTGAGCGGTTTTGTCTTGTCTCTGGGCAAAGCAGCCATCTTTTGTCCCGCCATTCGATATAAATAGCACGGTAGAGGTCCCATGAAGTTGTAGCTAGAAAACCCTGTAAATCGAACAAAGAACATACCATGGCGGAAGATGAGGGCGATCGGATATGGGTCACGAAGGAAGACCTTCCTTGGAAAGGAGGAGATGTTCGGACCACGCATCGCTTGCTACCAAGCGGCGTGCGCAACCGGCGTGGCGAAATGCGACACAATGAGTACGTGGTCGTGCGGTCTGGAAGGGCGAACGATGGCGGCGCCGTTTCTTCCGATGCCCACGCTCAGGGGTACAAATTACTAATAGTACATTTTTATTGCTTATGGACCCTCCATGTTTCTCGTCATTTTTCGCAGATGGCGAAATGCGACTTCTCCCATTGGATCGACCCTCCTCATGAGCGGTATATTGACCGTTATGTGGGTACTTTATGGGACCGAATAATGGACTTGGAGTACCGAATGGAGACTCTCAATGAGGAGAACAATGAGCTCCGCCAACAGATGCAACGCGAGAGGGAAATGAGGAGGTTGTCAACATAGGAAGCTCTTATGATCCCACATGTTGCCGCGAACCCGAGCTGCATATGTGCGTGCCACTACCACGATGGCCGGCCCGTCCGAGGCGGCCTCGCAGATTCTCCATGTGGGTGCCACGAGGCTCGTTTGGCATGTAGGCCACGAGTGCGGAATGTGTTGATCTTTGTGCGCGTGAGGATCATTGTGTTGATGTTTTGGGTGTAGAAGTTTGCATAAATTCTGTCTGTATGTGCAATGTATGTGTTGTTTCGTGTTGTAAGTGCATGACGCCTTCATTTTCTGTGACCTTCATATTCTGTGCCCTCTTTCCATAACGATGTAATGTGCAACGTTGTTAAGCATGTCATGAATTCTGTGCCCTCTTTCTCCCGCTACCCCGTGTTGTCATCTCTCAGTTGGTTGTACGCCGTACTAAATCAAAGAACTTAGAGCAACCCTTGGGTACTGGAAACCATCTTTGAACATCAAACCATCAAGCACTTGAAAAACATCACAAATATTACAAAAGCACAATTTAAAAAATTCATTCATCATCTCGTCGTCGCCGCCTCGTACGGCGCACATGATCCTCTGAGAAGGTGAACCTACTAGGGGAGCGGGGTGCATCGCGAAGATCGTAGTGCGAGGGGTGTGGCCGAGGCGGCGGTGGGTACAACTCGTGGGCGATTCGCGACGGTGGTCATAAAGCATAGAGCTCACCCGATCGGAGGAGGTGCCTACGTCTGCTTTGATGGTACAACTGAATTAGACAATGGAAAGTACGAAAATTGTTCATAATGAAATACACACGTTTAGTGCATACCGGGGTATGTGGCTGGTGAAATGAGGATGTCGACGGAAAGTCCCCCATGTACTCGTGCGATGTCATGCCTTGATAGGTCGGCACAACCCACTGTCCGGTCATATAGGTTGGTGCGCACTGTCGGGAGATACGAGGCATCGCGCCTCTGGTTGGTCCGGCGAGTCGTGCCCATGGAGTGGGGCCCCGTGCGTCTGGAGAGCGCAAAATGTGCACACCAATATGACCCACACGACAAGGAAACATATGGAATGTGCGACAATATACATAACATGGTAATGTGCAATACATAGCTACACCATCGAGCCAACAATTAGCGTACACCTCCGAATAACACATTACATATGGATTGTGGTTGGTACTACGGAGCGTTGCTTGATGCCTACTGTTTGGGCACCGGCGAGGAGTGGCCAAAGGTCTTGCATAGCCTACACTTCGGGCGCGAACACGATCCTCTCTGGCTCTCATCCATGTCGTTGCGGATGCGACGGCTTTGTCGTCTTCCACGCCCGACATGCTTGATTGCATCGTTGGGCACCCACTTTATCTCCCCGCCATAATTCCTGTAGTGCATGTCTACCCGTGAGGAATGGAACTCTGCACTCCGGGTTGCATACAAGTCTTGCATGTCGTAGTACTTGGAGATGTCTTGTGTCGACGCCTTTGGTTCCATACAGCGCATGCCGCGTACACATGGGAGCATGGCTTGTGCGTAAGCCGGGCTTGTTGCACTGCAAGATGCTTCATCACCTGTCGTGCATACCGCTTGCGCTCCTCTAATTTGACCCATGACATACTTACGCCTTAGGCGGACCTCAAACTTCCTCCTTAAGCCATCAATGGGGTGAGCAATGTGGGTTCGAGCCTTCTCCATCTTCCTGTCCATGAAGGCTGCATGACCTCGAGTATTGCTTGTTTTCCTCAACGTGCTTCGCGCCATCCTCGGCTCTATTCACAAAGTACCCGACAGTGCGGTTCCGTGTCTCGCCACAATTGCCGTGATCGGCGAGGATCGGCGCCCTTCAATACACCATTGTAAACCTCGGACATGTTGGTTGTCATGATCCCATACCTCGCCCCACCGGTGTCGTGCAACAAAGACCACATTTCCAAGTCGGTGCATTGGATGAACCCATTGTGAGAATACCCGACTCTTGTGGAGCCCCCTCCACGGCCCTATTTGCTGCATGCACATGCTTCGTAGCCTCTCGATCGAGCCGCCCCGCAAGGCGTCGAACTTCCGCCTGCAGTTCTCGCATGCATAGCTTCTTGAACATCTTCATGAGGTCCTTGCTACGGAACCTTCGTGGAAGTTCGCGCAATATGCCTCATGCACCGCGGTTCTTCACATCGATCCACGGGGCGGGGCTGCGTCCCATCTCGCAACGCGTTCGCAACGCAGACATCAAGCTTGCATTGCGGTCGGAGATAAGGCACACCGGGCCTGTCTTGCACTACGGCATTCTTCAAATTGCAAAGAAACCAAAGCCGACTATCTCGTATTCTCGCTCTCCACAATTGCAAATGCCATCGGGAGTAGCTGGTCATTTGCATCGGTGCAAGCTGCGTAAGGATAGTGCCCTTGTACTTGCCGGATAGGAACGTCCCATCTACGGTTAGCACCGGACGGCACCACCGAACCCTTGTATCGCTCGATGGAAGGCCCGAACACTCTGTCAAGAATGAAACGATTCGGGCCCTCCGTAGGATGGACCTCTCCGCTGTTTATGTAAGTGCACAGGTTTGATTGTGCAATTTGATCCAGCATTCTTGGGACCGGTCGCACGCCTCCTCACGTCCCATACATACCGTCGGCACCTTTCGCCGCGCCACACCTTCTTGTAGCTCACCGTAGCCCCTCGTTCGCCATCTGCGCCATCGAACCTTCGGGGTAATTGACACATCCGCCTGGACGAGGTGCGTGACCACCTCCGCAACATAACGTGATGTCATGTTGCGGTGTCTATGTACTGGCCCCGCAAGCTCGCAACTGTGATCTTGCAGCACCGTTATCCGGAACTCCGTGCCAACGCCCTTGTACCGTTGTGCGGACTTTGCCACCACACGACCCGTCCACACACTTCACAACGCACGTGTCGGCTTTGACTTGTGGACCCGTCGTCCGGCTTATGTTGACGGCATGTCTAGCAATAGTCTGCTGGACAGCACTCTTATTACGGAAGCACTGCCCCAGAAAGAGTGCGTCCTCGCTGAACCCCCATTCTCCCTCCTCCGCCTGTGGCAGAACTAGGGCTGCCGCTGCGATGTCGTCCAGTCTGGACGACACGTACGCACCGTCCGTGGTCACAACACGACCTACCACCCCTCCAGGTGCACCTTCGCCGTCCTCATCCTCTCCAGAGCTGCATGTCTCAACCTCCTCATCCTCCTCGCTGTCCTCTTCTTCCACCCGGTCCCCAAGATACTCATGCGATCAATACGGCGCCCACCACTGTCGTGCACACCTTCGTTGCGTTGGAAATTCTGCGCACGCCCCGCCGTCTTCATCACCCACTTCCTCGCCCACATGTTCTCCGCGAAGGGTCTTCATGACCGCCGGCCACTTCATCTCCACGGCGCATCCGAACCAACCATGCCCGATGATTACGCCTCTCCACGAACTCGACATACACCATTGGCCTCCCATATATCGCAGCATCAGGGTTGCGCACGACCTCCATGTAGTTCGCCCATGACGCGTCATTGGTCACCTTCAGAAGTTGCCATATGCTCCCCCTTCCGTCATCCACCATTGAGGCATAGACTGCCTCGATCCGTAACTTCTTCCTTGCGGTCTCTCGATCGAACGCTGAGCGGACACACCTCCGTAGCTCGGACAAGCTCATGGCGCTCGGGCCGGGTGCCCGGATCACGATTCGCTCGCAATTTGACAGGTCCGCCCCATACGGCCCATCACGTACGAGACCACTCCCATAAAACACCATCAATTGTTCAATGCCAGCCATTGCGTACCTAACATAAGTGCATAATCAACCATTTTAGTACGCATGTAACAATCGTATCATGTAATTAACGATTTGATTATTATATGTTTTGTATTTCTAAATCTACGATTTATTTGTAACTATTTCACTTTCTAATTGTACCATACATCAAATTAAATATACATATCATTTTTTCCATCAAATGACCTTCATACTACGGTCATTCACTAAGCATACTAATTATACAAATTGTCTCTAATCTAACTACTACAAATTTACCACCTACAAATGCTCCAACATAAATATTTACTTTTTCAACACATACAGGATCCAACATAAATATGCCTAGAGTAGAGTAGAGGTGGTGGCGCATATTTATGTTAGAGCAATTGTAGGTGATAACAATAGTAGTAGGATTAAAATAAATTAGAAATAAATTTGGTAGATTAGAAATAATGGAGGTGAAAGGTGCAGTGGTAACTCAGCAAAAAGCTGGTATGGTGTGGGGAGGAGCAGTGAGGACTGTGCGATAAGTTTGCAAGTGGGGAAGATCTACACCAACAAGTGCACTAGCACTTGACCAAGATCTTCCCACACTGCTCCTCCCACACCATACCATTACTTTTTTGAGTTACCACTACTGCACCTTTCACCCTCCATTATTTCTAATCTACCAAATTTATTTCTAATTTATTTTAATCCTACTACTATTGTTATCACCTACAATTGCTCTGAGGAGCGGGTGAGGACTGTGCAGTAAGTTTGCAAGTGGGGAAGATCTACAGCCAACAAGTGCACTAGCACGCAGACCAAGATCTTCCCACACCTGCTCCTCCCCACACCATACCATTACTTTGCTCGATTACCATACTGCCTTTCACCCTCCATTATTTCTAATCTACCAAATTTATTTCTAATTTATTTTAATCCTACTACTATTGTTATCACCTACAATTGCTCGAGGAGCGGGTGAGGATGTGAAGTAAGTTTGCAAGTGGGAAGATCTACACCAACAAGTGCACTAGCACGCGGACCAAGATCTTCCCACTTGCAAACTTATCGCATCCTCACCGCTCCTCCCCACACCATACTACATTACTTTGCTCAGTTACCACTTCTGTACCTTTCACCCTCCATTATTTCTAATCTACCAAATTTATTTCTAATTTATTTTAATCCTACTACTATTGTTATCACCTACAATTGCTCTAACATAAATATGTGTTTGCACCTAACTGAAACTACTTTACAGTACATATGTTCACAAAAAAATGAAACCCTATATACACTACAATACATCATGCTAAACATATGCAAGATTTGCTATACATACATAGCGTATAAAATATTGACATAAAATAACAGTAACACAAGATGGTTTCGTTAATTCAGGCCTAATGACATACATAAATTTATAGTTGCATGGGCACAAAACTTACCTCTTGTTGATGCTCACGAGACGATCTACAACTTTTCTACTTGCCAAGTCCACTGATTCCAAACGAAAACAATTCAACTCTTCCGGCTTTCGCTCCTCTCTTTTCTTCAGCAAAAACTAACTACATTACAATACGTAACTTCAACATAAAATACAACATTATCTACACTACAATAAAGCATGCATCATATGTTGATTTTTACCTACACATACACACTGTATGACACATTGACTTATAATACATATATTCACATAAAGATTACCTACAAATACATAACGTACCAAATATTGACATCGCGTATCACACATTCACATAAAATAACATTACCAAAAGATGGTTTGTGCTAATCGACTAATTATGGACTAATCACATACATGAAATACGACATTATTTACACTACAATAAATCATGCACCATACACATACACACCGTATGAAAGATTGGCTTATAACAACGTTACCGATACGGTTTGGCTAATTACGGGCTAATGACATTCGCAGAAAATTACTTGCATGGGGCAAAATTACCTCTTCTTGAAGCTCGCGAGACGATCTACAACTTTTGTATTTGCAAAATCCGTTGATTCGAAACAAAACCAACTCGAAATCCTGAGTTTGCACTCTCTTTTTTCCTCCCTTCACTCGCTCTGTCTTCACTTCAACTGCACCGCGAACTGCAAATGAGTTGCTTCGCTTGCTATGTGAGCATATGCGCGAAATGCGCTGCTGTTCAACCTCTTTAAGCCTGCTGCATGTATTCACGGAGAGGGGCCATGCAAACCTCTTGCAGACGCGTGTGCAAACCGGCGTGAAAAAATACGCCTCGGGTGCTTTCGGCGGATGGATTTGACATCACTTCCCGTGCGGTCGGGCGCTCCAGCATGCAACGCGAATCTCGCTGGACTCAAGTCGCGCGGTCCGCGGGCATGACGCGCGCTCGGCGGGCAAGACGCGCGGTCGGGGCCGGCACACGCGCGGTGGGGACCGGACGCCGCTGGCTCGCTGGACGCGCTTGGTCGGGACGGGACGGCGCTGGCTGAGCGGTCGCTGGCTGGGCGCGGCGCTCGCGCGATCGGCGTGGTCGTCGCGCGCCGGCGCGCCGCCCGCGGTCGCGCGGCCAGCTTCCGCACGACCCGCCCACGTGTCGACTTCCCGTTATCTCGCGCTCAACAGGGGTCCAGAAGTGGAATAAATTTCCATAGGGGGCCAAAACCGGAATTTGTAATGTCCAGGGGTCCAAATAGGTCCAATTTTCTTGATTTGTATCCTTCACTTCTTAATCCTTTTGGTTTCGTAGCTCGACGTCCTGAAAAGAGTTCTTCTCTTTTGGTTTTGTCGGTCAGGGCCGTGCGAGGGGAAGCCGGACGCGACCTTCTCCTTCACGGATGATGACTTCCTTGCGATCTCCAGCGGCAAGCTCAACCCTCAGATGACGTTTATACGGTGAGATGACAAGAAACACAAGCTTCTCCGTAATTCAGAGTTTTTTTAAGAGATTTATGATGATAACATGATATGTGTTCGCAGGGGTAAATTGAAGATCAAGGCGAGCATAAGCGCCATGCAGAAGTTCACGCCGGATATCTTCCCAAAGCCGTCCAAGCTGTAGAGGGTTCGAGTTTGTACGGTGCCACAATTGAATTGCCATGCCGTGGCCGTTGCGTAAGACTTTAGAGATGAACTGTTGCTGGAAGGGCTTTGTTTACATTGAAGATGATAAGCGATCCATCATCTGGATTCAACTACAATTCCAATTCCAATTTTCAAACACGAAACCATACGCTCTGAAGTCTGAACAGAGTCCAGATGAACGTACGAATATGATGTGACCGTCTAATGTCAGAAAAGAAACGTGCCGATGCTTTAACGAATTAACTTTAGTTGGGACCTTACCTCGTCGCCGACACGCCGTGGCCGCTCTACACGAAGCTTGCACCGATGCCCCAAGCTTCAGAAGGGAAGCTAGCTCTCGCTTTTCGTCCTAGCCTACAATGTCGTTTGCCCTCCTCTTCGGTTGTGATACGGTCACATGAGTCATTTTCTTGCACTATACCACCAATTCAGATTATTAATACGCTCATCTCAGTGAATGCAAGTACTTGCACTGTTTATTAATACGCGACGCTTTTCATATGATAGAGCGCTCGCTTCGCATTCGAGAAGCATGGGGTTCGTTTCTTCGTGTCTACACTTAAACTTAGGTCAGAGGTTTTGGACTTCTAAATAAGGTTTTATATATTTTGAACTTGTGTGTTTTTCCCTCTTCATTTTGGCCATTTTTTATGCCTGTGTAAAAAGAGGCTAGTCGTCGATGGCTAATCGACATCGATAACGAGAGTGAAGTGCAGCTCACCGGTGACCACCTTTCCTCCATCAGAGAGATGTTCATGTTCAAACTTAGGCACCTAATTCTTATGTTATAATAGATCTGATCACTTGCGTCAGATTGATTTCAATATATGATTGCTCCAGTAAATAACTAAAAAAATAGAAAGAGGATAGACAGTAAAGAAAAAGACTAATCATAGTATCTATCTTTCAAAGGCTCATATTGACCCCGTTTATTTTAGCTTCAGCTTCTGGTTTATTTTTCACTATTCATAAATTTCGTCTTTTTCTAAGCTTTTGGCTTTTTTGAGCTTTTTGCCCGTTCTTTTTTCCCGTATTTGTTTGCATTATACGTGATGGGCTAATATGTTTTTTCTATTTTTAAAATTTTTAAATTTAATTATGCTAAATAAGCCTCTGTCAGCTACAGTGTTTTTTCAGACAGCTACAGTGTTTTTCAGCCATAAGCCACTCAAAAAAAAGCCATATTGATCACATGCCAGTCTCTTTGTATGTCTTGTACCTATGAATTTACCCTCTTCAAGTATGTTGGATACTACTAATAATTTTTTATTGTGTCAACTCTCTTTTCACGTGTTTTATTATATGTATTTTTATATATTAAAATAAAAAAACTTCTACTTTATGCAAGTGATAAGAGAATATGAAAGATTTTTCTTGTTTTTCTTGATTTTCTCATGATTTTGGGGCAAGAGACGAGAATGGAAGAACTCTTACGTTTATTCGTCTGAGTCAGTTCGATTCGCTTTTGCAAGAACGTTTCAGACCAACGTTACTATTAGCCCATCATGTCTGTGCAAGGCGTACGTGTGCTTATACAAAATTTTGAGCAAGAAAGGTGCTTTTGATTCGACAAGCACGCGAATAGTTGCAACAGCATGGAAAAGCTAAAGCTGTTCCTTAACTATTTTTTCTTGGAATAACAACCTAATTTATCTGGATGAAATTCGGTGTAGCACAAGTGCAATGCTAGAATAATCCTATAGTGTTTTTTAATCCAACGATACAGAGAAACTAAGACCGACAGACCAGGTGACCTGTTCGTAACCATTCAATTTTGATGACAGGAGCCATTTCGCCGACCTTATCCTTTCCCTGACTCCAGCCACATCGCATTCGTCTCTCTCTCTCTCTCTCTCTCTCTCTCTCTCTCTCTCTCTCTCTCTCGTCAATCCCATTCACGCCGGCTGATTTACCGTTGATGCTGGTATGTATCCCCGCATGAGCCCATATCAAGGTGACCAAGGGTAGAGGGCACAGCTGCACACCGTCGTGGGAAGGTAATGTGTTACCAGCTGCACATTAGATATATATGTGTGTGTTTGTGTGTGTATAAGGTTTTATTTGCACTTCTTCTCTGATTTTAGGTCAAAAGCGTATTCTTTGTGGATTTTGTATTTTGATTGTACTTCACAAAGTTGTAATGTGTTACATTTGTATTCTTGTACTTTGAATTTTTAAATTTGTAGTTTTGCACTTCCATTACTTAAATCCTAGATCTACCATGGCTGGTGCGGCGATGAGCAAGCATGACTGATGTGGGCATTGGGGCTAGTGAGCTTCATAGCCATGGGCGAGCAGATGCAGCGGCATCAAGCATGGACACAACAAATGAGCACGGTGGCCATGGGTTAGTGGGTGCAAATACGGTGGGCAAGCATCGTGTGATACCTCAAGTAAGTGTTTGCAACCATGGTGATCGCCTGAAGCTATGAGGAACTCGTTTGGATTTTTTGAAACTTTGTAAAAATTTGCTTTTCATCTATGTTTCATGTTTTTTAAAAGCTGGCTAAAACACCGATCAAACCTTTTGAAACGTCTTGAAACCTGCTGAAACTTTTTTTACGAAATCTTCTAAAACTTCTTGAACATTCCGAAGCGTGCTAAAACTTTTTTACGAAACATGCTAAAACTTGTTTGATACTTTAAACCCGAAAACCTAAAATCTTCGTGAAAATTTATGCAACTGAGAACCTATAAAACTGCATTTGCAACGGTACGTGGACTCGCAGCACACTCGTAGCACAATCCGTTTCTGCCTCATCCAGAAATCCCGCTGGATCACTTAATGTTTCTCGAACGAATACTACTCGGATATAGTAGAGTTGAATGAGCACTCCAGCTTTTGAGCCGGAAAGTGCAGGGTACTCGTAATGGTAGAAAAAATTTTCTGGAACTCAGTTCATAGTTGGTGTTATCTGCCTCGAGAGGCGCACTATATCCTATATTCAGATATGAATGGTACTGCCGACATACCACATGAAATTTGCTGACTCGAGAAGTTGCATGGCAAACTGATCCCTAAGAGCACTTCTAATGCAGAAACTATGGATGATTTCTATAGCATTAAATAAAGTGCCAAGTAAGCAAAATGCTGATGTGTCATTGGAGTAAAGGAGGAGAGATAAGGATGTGGTTTCTTATATAGAAACCATGTCTTACACATGAACCAAGATAGAAAAAGCTATAATAGGTAGATGATAGGAGAGAGAAGATAGATGATTGGATGAAAATTTTATTTGTAGAAACTATCCATTGGGAGTATAGTTTCTATGAGTAGTGTCTACATTAATTGGCAAGTATAGAAACTATCTCATAGTTTCTACATTGGGAGTGCCCTAAGGGCGTCCGTAATGGTAATAGCTAGTACTAACTATATAGTCAGCTGACGTGGAGGTGAGAGACAAAAGCAAAGACTATTTTATACTGTTGGACCCACATGCTCCTCTCTCATGTTCTTGGACTACGTGAAATAGATCAGCTATTTGCTCGTCGCTAGTGACTACTCTCTCTCCTACTTTTTTCTTGCCACATCAGATCTAGCTAACTAAATAGCCAGCTGTTGGACACGCCCTAACCAAAGAGGCGCAAGTGACTGCAGAGACATCTCGCCATCGGTACTGCATCACCATGTCAGAACTCATAAATAACCTTCACTTTAACGGGTGGAAGCTGAAACTTTTTCGATCGATAAACCGTATATCCTCTTCCAAAAGCTGCAACGTTCACAAATCAACGCTATCACTTCCCGATGGATCAGGTTCAGCTCCGCTTGGTTCTGGACAACTGAAAAACGCTCACGAGAGTATGTCTAGTAGTTTGTTTTTTATTTTATCTTTAATATTTCTATATTATCTAAAGATAACATTAGAGACAACCACTTCAATAATATGTCTCTTGAGTTATCTCTAAAAGAGCACACATGTTTTTAAGTCTTGCAGGTACCTATGAAATATAGTGATAAATACTAGACTGCCTCTTTGTAGCTCTTTGTGTGATATTTTTGGCCTGAATGCCAGTAGCCTCTTCTCAGATACTCAGCCTGCTCCTCAATGCAATTTTGCATTAGGGCTTCCACCCGGAGTTTTATAACAAGAGAACCCAAGAATTAGGACTGAGTCTCTAGTAAGAAAATACTTGTCTTACCATGAAAAGTAGCAACAGGACCAGCTAATAATATGCATGCAAATCTGAAACTTCTTCGACCGAGTGCCTGATTGAAGCAAAAATCAACATAAGTGCTCAAATCAGCAGAACCATGGTCATCTAATATATGAACAAACTTGTGTTTGCGAATTGCCTGCATATATTATTGTTTCTTAGTGCGCAGACCATTCATTCAAGATATCTTGCTCAAAAGATATAGCAAAAGAAACGGTCGATGGGATAATTCTCTTTGTAAACACATCAGACAAAAACCAAATAATGTACAAATTCAAGAATTGAATTTAGGTTTTATGTGAGCATCAAAGACTTCAGAATTTTATGTTAAGAGAGGCACTAGACCAGGATTGGTCGGAGCTTTGTACACACTAGACAGTCAACAACATCTTGACCTCATCTCAGGTGTAGTGAAACAAATTTTAAAATCCAAACCTGAAGACTATCGGAGACTTCCATTTCAATGATAAGAGCACCTCCGCCATCCGAGCTAATTCTCTCTGCGACCTGTTCAGTGAGCTTGCTAACTGCCCTTTTTCAATCACCATTCACCAACAGGTTCATCTTCACATTTCGGAGTATTGTACTGCACCTTTTGCGAGGTAGGGTTACATTCTACCAAGTTAAGTTAATGCTCAAACACTCCCTCCACTATAATACTGATGGAAACTCATGAAACTCCCTAGTTCTGTTCATGTGGATCCTAAAAACTATTGCAATTTGACAAATTATCGCTAATTGAGGATCCTACCACAAGCAAAAATAAACTAGTTGCAAAAATCTAATCTTCACTTGTGAAGCAAAAAATCCATCAACAAAAGAAAGAAAATGAGAAATAGCAGAAATGGATTAATGAGTGCTTACCGCAACTGCCCTGGTCCTTGACCTCGGCAATCAACAGCTCCTGGTTGTTGGTGGCACGGTATCTGGCGCTGACCTTCCTATCCCTCTGCGGCTTGGTCCTGACACCGAGGTACATTGCGCGGTACTCCTCATTGGTGAGGTCGGCAAAGCGGTTGAGACTGAGGTAGAAGGAGTGGACCCTCGCGTCGGCGGTGGTGTTGTGCTGGTCAATGTAGAGGAGGTTGTCCTTGAACACCTGGTATCGGCACTCCTCCCCGCTGATGTCATTGTAGGTCCAGCTGTGCCACACCATCCACTCCATGTACATCTGTCGCATCTCCTCCTCTCTCCTCTCCCCATACAAAACGATCGACATGTCTGCCGCCGCCAGTGACAGCAACAGTTTCGCCGTCGCAAGAGCCAGATCTACATCGGGAGAGGGATGGAGGATGAGGCAGCTGGAGGACAAGGCACATCGGATTTGCGAGGGGAGGTGGCCGGAGGAGGAGGCGGTGCTAGATTTGTGCCACGAGGGGGATGGAGAACAAGGTGGCTCCAGATTTGCGCAGGGAGGCGACTGAAGGAGGAGGCGGCGGCGCGGTGCTAGATCTTTTTCAGGAGGCTTAGGTTAGGAGGTGGCGGCGGTGTGGGAGGAGGACTGGAGGAGGCGGAGGCGGTAGGGGAGGAGGAGGCGATGAAGAATCTAGGTTGGTGGAGGCGCGAAGGGATTACATGCACGTCGACGAAAATGCCTTTGTGTACAACTGAAATCCTTTGCGCGCAAGTGAATTCCTCCATGCCGGATCTGGGCTCACTTTGCAAAACGCGTGACGAAACGATGATTGCTCTCTAACAACACATCATCTCTTACGTCTTGTTTCTTGTGCTTCGATCGTCGCGTGCAGAGAGGATGACCTTCTTCTCTCTCTCTTCTTCCTCTCTCATCCGCCTCAGTTACAAAATCATACATGTCATTGCTAAGAGACGACTGACATATACTATTGGATGTGCCCTCAAATGTTCTGCATCAGAATAACTGACAAATTTTATTGACCGGTGCATCTTTTTGAGTGCTCCATCACTTGGCCGTTAAATTGCCTATGGGATCACCGGCCAATAACAAACTCCGGCCGCTATCCATCCACTGTCCCAAAGCAACATTCAATGCGAGCCGGAGCGCACCCAAAAAGAGCGCAAGTTGAGCACAGGCAATCCGGCATGCTCGACTATAAATACCTGACCAGACACACCAGCTGCATCCACCCATCTCCTCCTGTTCCAAAGAAGTAGTACACCTGCAATACTGAAGAACATGGCGAACAAACACTTGTGCCTGTGCCTGTTCCTCGTCCTTGTTGGCCTCTCATCCAACTTGGCACTCGGGCAAGTCCTGTTTCAGGTAAGATTTCTGTCTGTCTGTAAGCATGCATTATCTTCAATTCCTCTGTAGTCTGCACCGATGATCATGTGTTGGACTGGACGAGCGTCTCTCTGCTGCAGGGTTTCAACTGGGAGTCGTGGAAGCAGAATGGAGGTTGGTACAACTTCCTGATGGGCAAGGTGGAGGACATCGCTGCCGCCGGCATCACGCACGTCTGGCTCCCTCCGGCGTCGCACTCTGTCGCCGAGCAAGGTACTCTCCCCTGTCCTACCATTACATCATGGGCGGTTGGGCACCATGTACGTACGTCCACGCATGTGCTAACCTGTGACTGCAACGTCCTTTGGCATGAGTATGTGCAGGCTACATGCCGGGTCGCCTGTACGATCTGGGCGCGTCCAGGTACGGCAACGAGGCGCAGCTCAAGTCGCTGATCGAGGCGTTCCACGACAAGGGCGTCAAGGTCATCGCCGACATTGTGATCAACCACCGCACGGCGGAGCGCAAGGACGGCCGCGGCATCTACTGCCTCTTCGAGGGCGGCACCCCCGACTCCCGCCTCGACTGGGGCCCGCACATGATCTGCCGTGACGACCGCCCCTACTCTGACGGCACCGGCAACCCGGACACCGGCGCTGACTTCGGCGGCGCCCCGGACATCGACCACCTCAACCCGCGCGTCCAGCGCGAGCTCATCGGATGGCTCAACTGGCTAAAGACGGACATTGGCTTCGACGCGTGGCGCCTCGACTTCGCCAAGGGCTACTCCGCCGACGTCGCCAAGATCTACATCGACAACACCAAGCCCAGCTTCTCCGTGGCAGAGATATGGACGTCGCTGGCATACGGCGGTGACGGCAAGCCGAACTACGACCAGAACGCGCACCGGCAGGAGCTGGTGGATTGGGTGAACAGGGTGGGTGCCTCCGGCCCCGCCACGACGTTCGACTTCACGACCAAAGGTATCCTGAACGCCGCCGTGGAGGGAGAGCTGTGGCGGCTGCGCGGCGCCGACGGCAAGGCCCCCGGCATGATCGGGTGGTGGCCGGCCAAGGCCGTGACGTTCATCGACAACCACGACACCGGCTCGACGCAGCACATGTGGCCTTTCCCATCCGACAAGGTCATGCAGGGCTACGCATACATCCTCACGCACCCAGGGAACCCATGCATCGTGAGTACCGTCAGTTCGGCATACGCATGCAGTTCAATTCACGTCACGTTGCTGATGAACTGATGGAACTTCTGTAAATTTTGCAGTTCTACGATCATTTCTTCGATTGGGGCCTGAAGGACCAGATCGAGCGCCTGGTGTCCATCAGGAACCGCCACGGGATCCACCCCGACAGCGAGCTGCGCATCATGGAATCCGACGCCGACCTTTACCTCGCCGAGATCGACGGCAAGGTCATTACAAAGATCGGCCCAAGGTTCGATGTTGAGCACCTCATTCCCGAAGGCTTCCAGGAGGTCGCGCACGGCGATGGTTACGCAGTCTGGGAGAAAATCTGAGCAAAATTTCTGACTCTACATGGAGAATACAGTTCAGCCTGCAGTTTTTGCCCTACATGTATACGAGATAGTCCATGTAGTACGGCTTAAGTACTTCCTCTGTGTAAAAGTGAGGATGAAGGACATGCATTTGTACGTCGACGAATGAGGTCCAATAAATATTTTACTCTGCATATCGAACTGTCTTCGTGCTAATTTTGTACCGCGCGTATTCCAAAAATAATTTCAGCATGCTTCTAAGAAAGAACCACTTTTTATGGTTAACACTGACAAGCAGTCAAAAACAATTGGAACTCCATTGAGTAGCTCTAGAAGTGGCCTGATACTTCATTCGATTTTGAACCTAAGGTGATGTTAGATTTGTTGCAACACTTTGCCGCGCTCAACAAAGTTTGACTTTTTTAGACGAAGCAAGTTTGCCTATTATTATTGATTGGTGTTTGGTTCACTGCCACGGTTGTGATGTGCGACACCTTCTTTTCTTTTACCCTACTTATCAATTGTCATAGACTCATTTTCTATCAAAATTTGCACTGAGAAATTTGAATGGAGCTGGTATAGTAACTAGAGTCGCATTGATAATTGATAACTGACGGATCATGTGAGAATGTCCAAAATATTGTTGTGATGATCATTGCAAGTTTTATGGAGTGGTTAAGTATTTTTGCAAAGATCGTATTTTGGTTGGACTATTTTCTGGAAGTGTTAGAAAAATCGAAAGTACCGAATATATTTATGCGGAAGTACCATAGAGCGGTAGTACCGACGTTGTGAGTGCGGCCATACCGCACAAACGGTAGTTCCGGTAAGAGGTGCGGTATGTTTTTTCCAGAGAGATCCAGTTCGGGATTGTAGAGTGCGGTAGTACCGCTTTGAGGAGTGGTAGTACGTAGTGTGGTAGTACCGTAGTGCGGTAGTACCGGCATGTTGCGTGTAGTACTACCGATCTTCCCAGAAAAATAGGGTTTTAGTGATTTGAGTCATGGATAGAGTTGTGATGACCTGGGTCATTGGATTAAGATTGCATGATGCATGTCTTGGGTAATGTGGGTCAAGTTGTAAAGAACTTGTGCTTGGAAACGATTTTTTTGCCTTTGGATATACAGGGTCATTTGGAGTCAACTATGGTCAAAAGTGAGGATCTAGTCTAGGCTCATAGAGGACTTGAGGCTTAAAATGATCGAGGATGCCGGGTGAGACGGCGAGCTCAAGCGTGGCACAAGAAAGGCGAGAAATATTGAAGACGAGTTCGAACGGCTGGATGGCACCTTGTAGCTTGTACGGGTCAAGTGAGCCGTGGTTTGGTGAAACCGGGATGGGAGAGATTTGACGATGTGTAGCAAGCTAGTGGTGCACCTACACATAACAAGCATGACGATTGCTTGCAATAGAAGATGAAGACCGGGTCAACAAAGGGTATTTTGGTAGTTTAACTAAAATACCGGAAACCATCTTGGATCATAACCGCGCCACGTGGGTGATGCGTTGGAGAACAGTTTAGGTCAAGGTGAAGTTGGTTTGATCATGGCGGATCAAGACTAAGGATTTAGCAGATATGAACTTATGCGTTTTGAAAAGCGTGCATAAGTGAACTTGTGTGAGTAAAACCCATGTGTATGAGGTTAACGGGTTTCTCCTATTATAATAGTGGATAGGATCCACTAAAGGTTAAGGTGGCTGGTTGTTCACCTATAAAAGGGGTTGGAATGGAGACTTATGGTTAACCATCCAATCCCTCTCCTATGTGCTCTCTTGTTTAGGGTTAGGATTTGAGAGTGGAGTATTTAGTATGCTATCTGTTCTCCAAGGTGGAGTGGCTATAAAACATACCTACTAAAGTGGCAATACATCAATTTTTGATCCTCTCCATGTCTACATCTTGTTTTTGATTGATTTGCTCTTGTTTAGGTTGGTTTTGATCTCTTTTCTTTTCTTGATCTTGATGTGCCAAGGATATGTAAGAGATATAGATAACCTCTAGGAATCTATCTCCACTCATCTAGACACTTTGATAGCAAATTTATCAAGAAAATATGTTTCTGCTTAATTTGGCCTAAAAGTGTGATTTCTTGATCTGATTATTTTGAACGTGATTTCTTTCATGTTCTTGCTTGCTGGGATATGTGGGAACATATCTAAAGTCATCTTGTCTATCGTCCACCCACGAGCAAGTTGTATTCACCGATTTTGGTTTTGATTTGGTTTCGGTATACCTTTTCTTCAAATTAAAAACGGTCTCAACTTTGCTCATGATTTTCATGATCGTTTATTGGAATAGGTTTTTGATAACCAAGAGAAGATCCCTGCAAAATTTTATGTCATTTTGATTCACGGATCAAAAGTTCTATAACTTTTAGTTTTTAAACTTGGGCTGATTTTCATTGTTCATTGAGGAAAGGTAGTACCTCAGTTATAACAAAGGTAGTTTCGCTTTTAGGTAGTTTCGTAGTTATAACAAAGGTGCTTCCAATTTTCCCTTTTTTCTTAAAAAATTCAGTTGTTTATTTTGTAGTAATTTTTGACCCTCATCTCTGGTTGTGCAATCTAATTGTAAAAAAATGGTGTGTTCCTACTAACGCCTTCATTAATGACACCAAGTTTATGTGTGGGATCCTAAAATAACATAGTACTAGAGTACAGCCTGAAAACAAGTTGTTAATCTGTGAGGTCTAATTACTTTAAAGACTAAGAAGAGCTCTATTCTCCGATATGTCATTCGAAAATTTCACTTATCCTTTTTGCTGTTGTCCCTTTAAGGTAAAAACAAGGCCATGGGTATTTGGGTTTTTATTGAAAAGTTGGTAAGTAAACGACCGCCACGGCCATTGGCCTTGGCCTGACAGCTGACGGAAGTGGCAAAATAGAAAGGCAACATAACGGACTAGTGCACTACTACAGAAATCGACATTACAGAGCGGTTCGAACGCGTCATCACGCAGCGGTTTTTCAACCGCTGAATTTATGGGTCGATGATGATCGAAGGTTATCACGAGCGGTTTCGAACCGCTCGTGATTATTAGATATCACGAGCGGTTTTAATTAAAACCGCTCGTGATTATCGATATCACGAGCGGTTTTTAATTAAAACCGTCGTGATAACGATAATCGCGCAGCGTTTTTAATGAAAACCGTCTCGTGATATTCCTTCCTCTAAACCAAAATCTATTTTCATTTATTGGCTAGCCTCGTGAAATGCTAGCCATGCCCTCTCAAACAAGCGATAATCACGGACAAAAAACATACAATTCACACATCTCATTTGCTTTGGTACATTTCGCAGACATAAAACATCCAATTGACATCGCACTTCATCTCACGGACATAAAGCATGCATCCATTTCGCAAATCAATTAATTGAATTGAACTGAAATATCCATTAACAAATGCACGATTACAAAAGATCTACACTGCATTTACACTTAGTGATAAGACCAATAAGAAATCGGTGCGCAGTGGAACCGTCCTTCCGGTGTATGACTTGAGTCGCAAAAGAACGCCAACTCGATTGAACCTCTCGAAGCTCAGACTGTTTCAATGCAGTTGACGGGATTGATACAGCCTGTCGATAGGAATATCAATGTACATATATATGTAACGTGATAAGTATGAAGTAATTATGGGAAGAGTGACAAACCTTGCGATTGGTGACCTCGAGGAATCGAGGAGTAGTTCCATATGTTGGCAAACGTAGTATCCACATGTGTTGCCGTTTACATTCTTTGGTGGCACCGCAAAAATGGAATGTGTTAGTTCAAAAGGCATTAGTATCATCATTGCATAGGATTAATTAATGTGAAATAGCGAATACCTTAAAATCTCGAACATGTGTCAGCAGGCCGTTGGCCCCGCGCTTCGAGTCACCTCCCTTTTCAATGTACATCGCGAACGCCCTACGTAATTCGAAAAGGTTAACCTTAATCATTCGGAAGGAAAGAAAGAGTACAATGTAGATATGTATGGGAATATGTGCTTACCTATCGATTACTTGGTGACAACTGTGAAGTCCATTTTATTCTTACTTAGGAATCAAGGTAATATATCTTGTTCCATTTTGGTACAATTACTATTAAAATCCAATGAAAGCTCTGATTGAAGGGCATAAGTACATAGTCCTTATTGCGGCAACTCAGCAGGCCTGATGCAATGTACCTCTCGACGAGGGATGCCTCCACGTCGATGGTAGTCTTGGCGACCAATTGTGGGTCCAAGAAACCGGTGATGAGTTCGATACTCTAGCTTTAATCAGCATGTGTCTATATATATACACACGAAAGCAAAAATTAGATATGGCATTTATCGGTATGACATTAACGAGAGCGTGATTGTACACACTTACGTCGCCCAAAGATCGAGCGATTGAGACGTCAAGAGCGTTGAGCATGAACAGCTCGAATAAATCCTCAAAGGCGACCACGAATGTACACTCTTGAAGATTGTGGTGTAAATCTTCCTGAGAATTTGTGATGATACTTGAAGTCCGTTCTCCCTCGGCTTATTGGATCGCTGCATATACCACGTGTGCAATTGCATGCAACTATATGGTAGCTTTTGGAGGGCTTTTGCTCGAGCAACGGCTCGCCAAGCACGAATTTGCGGGCCAAAGGGTGGTACGGAAGATCATCATTGGTCTTCTTTGCTTTGCCCTTGCTTGGCCTTCTTGCCTCGGCTATAGGTCGACTTCACGGAAGTCGACTTTGAAGGTAGCAGCGGTGCAAGTTGCTCTGGCGAGAATAGGGCCCGTGGAGATAGCATCGTTGTAGTATCCGGTGGTGGAACCGATCGGTCTTGTATCGAGATGGCACCGGTGCATGTTGCTCGTCCCGCCACCGTGAAGAAAACTCCAGAAGATGTCGCTTTTGGGCCTTTGGATGAATGTTCCAATGGCTCGTCCTAGAGTCACGATCTCGTCGTTGGGGGCTTTGTGGCGGGACCACCTCAAAATTGACATACACACCATCCACATTAACTTTGCGAAGCTCGGCGCTAAAGCTTGGCGTGCACCATGGCCCGTTACGACGAATATGCCCGCCCAAGCAGCGTACAAGGGAATGGCGCCATATCTCACTTGGAGCTTGCGGTTCGAGGCTCCTACATAACGATACAAAATTAGCTACTCGAATAGGCCTACCAATGGAGCAAGCATTCGAGAGGTAATAATTATTACGGATGTCGTCCACAGGAAATTTGGGTGGTATGCGTCGGATTGGACGCGCAGACTACTCGGACGGTTGTGCGGGCTACCTAGCATAGCGGCGGTGGTGGCGCTGCGACTTTCTGTCTGTTTGCACCTCTTCTCGATTACTTCACCCATCGAGCAAATAGCTCCTCTCGAAGAGATTCCTTGATCTCTTCTCGTAGCACGCTCCTCACGCCGGCTTTGTTTCTCTTCCTACGCCGATACATTCCGAGTCATCTTGGAAACCATGTTTCCAAGGAACGTAAAGCCCAAGGCCTCTCGACGACCCGGTGCTCCTTGTTTCCGGGGCCACGGAGAGCATATCATTCTCCCTTGTTCCTAGAATGATCCCGGTAGATTCAAAACTCAGCTCTTCCCGCAAGAGCACGACATGTCATTTCAATTGCACAGTTGTGGAGTAATTACAAGCTACGTAGTTCGATCGATATCTTACCGGCGCTGGGACACTTGCTGGTGCAGGGTTTCGAAGGAGACGCCCCCGATGTCGTTGTAGATGACCTTGCTCTAAGCCAATTTCGAGCGCGGTCATCGGGATATTGGAAAACGGCGGGCGATGTCCTCTGCGGCTGCCACTCATCCTCCAACCTCCATGCGGGATTTTACCCGCATACCCAGTGTGCCAAGTGCGTGGGGTGCGTGTTTTTGCTGGAGGGCCTTGTGCGCCACACTTGTACTTTTGAATTCTTGGTCGTTTTCATCGCCTTGAACTCTTCCCATTGTGGTTCCAGGAATGAGTATTTAGTAAAAGGCGTTTCGTCCGTCTCCACGTATTTCCTGACAAGCGTGCTCTTGAAGTTCTTCCATGCTTTGCACGCCGCTTGGTAGGTTTGTCGTTCCACAGCGTGTAAGTGTTCTTCTGGGAACTCGAACGATGCCAAGATTTCGGTCCACAGCTCACGTTTCCGAGTGTCAGGCACATTCTTCCACGAATTGTATGTGATCTCAATTCGTTGTCGTGCAACTATTCCGACCATGGTTCGGAATGCGTTTACCGCTTGCTTAGGAAGGATAGGGACCCCACTGCGCATCATTGTGATGGTCCTGCATCGGCTCGAGGCTTCTTTGATAGCCCTCTTCCTTGGCGTCTTGATGTTGGAGCAGACGCCTCCGGCGATGATGATGAAGAATGCGCGGGTGACATGTTACTCATTTTGTGGGTCTATTAAGATAAGATGAGAATGTTCAAAGTGAGGAAGCACGAAAAGTGAAACATGATGCTCAATGTTCGGAAGAGAGGAGAGGAGTAGAGGAAGGGGAGAAGGGAGGGGGTGATGTGGACACAGAGAGGGGTTATGTGCCTATACTATATACTACATACTATATGTGTATATACATACATATACATATACATACCTACATATATACATATACATACCTACATATATACATATATAATGGTAGCAATATGAAGCAACAAGCATCAATAATAGAATCAATAATGATCTCAACATGAATATGTGCTCTCAAATTGTAGGGTTGCACAAGATTAATCTTGGCCGTCCCGCTACTAAATCATATACTCTTCCTTGATTGGTTATGCCAAATAATGAATTCATATTTTGAGCTCTAGATACAAACTCTAAAATCTCAAGATCAAGATATATTCAGCATGCATATATTCAAACAGCGATATTCATACAGATCAAGACCACACAAGTTAACTTTGCCCAATAATTCAGTCTTTTAACTTGTCAAGATTAAATCCTAACAGATCAATTTAATAACATGCTATAACCTGAAAAGCGCATGAACCGACGACTATTAGAGCTCAAGCCTTGAATGAACCAATCTCGGTATATGATTTTATCATCATCGAGCAAGCTGTAGTAAACAATTAATGTACCAAATAGCAATATGTACCAAATAGCAAACTAATTAAGCTACTGCAGATAAACAATGCTCACAATGCTCAAAACCCTAGTCCATCACGAAAGTGCTCACAATGCGATCGGAATCGAGGGGAGGTGGCGGCGAGGGCTCGACGGAGGCGGCCGGTGAGGGCTCGGGAGGCGGTCGACGAGGTTCTGGGAGGCGGAGGCGGCGAGGGGCTCGACGGAGGCGGGACGACGAGGCTCGGGAGGCCGAGGCGGCGAGGGCTCGGCGGCGGCGGCGAGGGGCTCGGGAGGCGGTCGACGAGGTTCGGGAGGCGAGGCGGAGGCGACGAGGGGCTCGAGGAGGCGGAGGCGACGAGGCTCGACGGAGGCGGCGGCGAGGCTCGAGGAGGCGGCCGACGAGGGTTCGGGAGGCGAGGCGACGACGGGCTCGGGATTTACTTGGATCTAGATCGAATAAGCTGCGCGGCGCACGAGGAAAACCCTAGCCGAGGGTATATATAGGAGGTTATCACAGGCGGTTCTAACGCAAAAACCGCTCGTGATATTAATATCACGAGCGGTTCCAAGTCTAAAACCGCTTTGTGATAGTATAAATATCACGAGCGGTTCTAAGTGTATAACCGTCGTGATAGTCATATTATCACTGACGGTTTTAAACTTAGAACCTTCGTTTTATTGATATCACGACGGTTCTAAGTTTAAAACCGTCTCGTGATAAGCCTTTGCATCGTAGTTATTAAGACAACACCAATAAGCACAGCTGCATTCATATCCACCACCAAACAATGCATTCATATACAACACCAACCATTTGCATTCATATCAACCATCACATGTGCATCACACATATACATAAATGTCAATACTCATATACATTTTGTCACACATTTTCACATATACATCTCAAAATTGACTACATCACACATTTTCACATATACATCTCAAAATTGACTACATCATACATTTTCACATATACATCTCAAAATTGTCACACATTTTCACATATACATCTCAAAATTGACTACATCACACATTTTCACATATAGATCTCAAAATTATCACACATTTTCACATATACATTCTTATTGTACTTGCTTATTTCCTTTAAAAATTAGCCCTTCATCATGATCAATGCGTACGTAACTAGTTTCGTCACGTTGTTCATCGTCGACCCTTATGCCATTTCCAAAAGGAGGTAACTCGTCAAATTGATTGTATTCCTCCTCGTCCACTACATTCTCCACTCCGACAATTCTCCTTTTTCCATGAAGAACTACATGGCGTTTCTTATTTGCCGGGTCGGTTACATAGAAAACTTGAACAACTTGATTGGCGAGTACGAATGGTTCGTCTTTGTACTTGATTGGCGCAGAGTGAAGTTCTCTCGTTTGTACGCATCCCATACCTGTACCCCTTCGTTCCACATTACTTTTAGATCTTCCACCAACGGTGCTAGGAACACATCGATATCATTCCCAGGTTGTTTTGGCCCTTGGATAAGTATCGACAGCAAAATATACTTTCGCTTCATACACAACCAAGGAGGAAGGTTATAGATGCAGAGAGTCACGGGCCATGTGCTATGTCTGGCGCTCATGCTACTGAAAGAATTCATTCCATCTGCATACTCGGTCAAACCTTATATTCCTTGGTTCGCACCGAACTCGCAAAACTCCTATCGATGTTTCTCCACCGCGCGGAATCAGCAAGGTGTCTTATCATTCCATCCTTCTTGCGCTCCTCCGAGTGCCAACGCAGCAGATTTTGCCTCCTTTGGATTTGCAAAAACCTTTTCAAACGGGAATTATAGGAAAATACCATGTCACCTTAGCGGAGATCCTTTCTTCGCCTCTGTTCCTCGCCATCAACGGATTGATTGTTACGTTTGTATCGGGATGCGTTGCACACCGGACATACATGCATGTTTGCATACTCTTTACGGTAGAGGATACAATCGTTCGGGCATGCATGTATTCTTTCTACTTCCATTCCCAACGGACAAAGAACCTTCTTGGCTTTATACGTGGTTTTAGGCAACTCATTTCCCTCGGAAGCATGTCCGCTAAAAGACCTAGCGCGCCGTGAAACTCTTGTCCGACCAACCGTTGCTTGCCTTCAATTTCAACAGTTCAAGCACGGCCGACAACCTCGTGTACTTGCATCCCGTGTACAAAGGTTTCTCCGAGTCCTCCATCAAGCCACGGAATTTAACATACTCTCTCATCATAGTTCTCTTCAACATCGCGAAGCATCCGATCCAGTTATCATCGTGCAACCTATCCGAATCCGACCCACAATCGACATCACCGGCGGCATGTCATTGATTCCACAGCGATGTCATCCGGGGCATATCATTCACTTCACCGGCGATGTCATCCGCGCATATGATCATTCACTTCGCCATGACTGGTCTAACACGTATAATCCTTTTTGAAACCCCTCCGAATCAAGTGCGATTCAATTTGCCTCGGTTCTTAAACATCTTCACATTTCGCGATCGATTGCATGGACAGCACATATATATCGCCCCTTATTCAACATATCCTCCTCGGCAGCTCTTATAAAAGCGTAAACGCCATTAATGTACTCTTCACTCACACGGCTCGCGGCATACATCCAATTTTCGGTCCTACGTTACGTACATATATAACAACTTAGTATTAAAATCTAGATTAACTAATTATAACTACATATATACGCCACATTTATTATATTGAGACTTTATTTGCTAGATTCATATTACAAACACAACGGCTATTATATAACCAACAATTTTGCAAATTAACCATCTTCAATAACCACTCATGGATTACTTGGGACTAAATTGTAATGCAATTAAAGAAAAATAAATTGCATTACTAACCATATCTAGAACAACCAGCAAAGTATGAATCTTCAAAGCTCAATCTCGCCTCTTCCCACCAAATTAACAAGGCACGAAATCGTCTAGCTTCCTCCCGAGTGAAAAGTGCGCAGCGATGGCTAGATCGGATCGAAATGAAGACAGATGCGCGATGCGAGCGGCGCAATAAATGCCTACCGACATTATCACAGATGATTTTTAATAAAAACCGTCGTGAATTATCACTGACGGTTTTAATTATTAACCGTCTGCGTGATAACAAGGTTATCACAGACGGTTTTATTTAAAACCGTGCGTGATATCTGGGATTATCACGACGGTTTTAATACAGACCGTCTACAAACGTATCACAGACGGTTCATAGTTAATAACCGTCTGTGATAATCTATTCTCCCGCCACAAATACCACAGACGTCCTCCAAATTACAACCGTCTGTAATAGTGCTCATTAGAGACGGTTTCACAAAACCGTCTGTGATGAGGCGTCTACTATTAGGCTTTCTGTAGTAGTGGTGACTAAATTGATAAGTGCAGAATTTCGATGGTACAAGGAAGAATTGTGCCCTTTTTAGCAGTAAATGGATTTTTTTTCTCAGTAGCAATAAATTACATGACCTATCACTCTCAATTAGATTTTAAGTTTTAAAATGAAACTAAAATGTCGCAAGCAAATAAAATAAAAGAAAGATCATACTACTACTACATGTTGTATCGAAGACTCGAAGAGTTTGTACAGCAAAGGGAATGTGTAGGAATTCAACGGTTTGGTCTTGCGAGGAAGGGTTGCTGTCCACTAGATCTACGAAGATAAAGCTTCCCATGGCAGCTCAAGTAGTCGAGCGAGGGGCCAATTCTGCTAACGTGATTGACTCTCGGGCCAATCGGACAGTGGAGATTATATGCTACGCCCACTGTTACATACTGGGCCACAGGTCTAAATGCACTAAACACAACTAAACTCATAGAGCAACGAAGCAACAACCTTATAAGTGGTATTGAGCCTTCTCCCCAAAAGACTAGTCCAATGGGTGGGGACTCCCTCACATGTATAAGTTGTGCTTGCTCCTCTCCCACAATCCATGTGGGACTATTTCTAACAATCTCTTCCTCATACATGGATTGGGCATTTCTACAACCATGAGGTCCAAGGAGATGTTAGGCACTTGGGCTCTGATACCACTTGTTAAATACTGGGTCATAGGTCTAAATGGGCTGAACACAACTAAGCTCACGGAGCAACGGAGTAACAACCTTAGAGCAACTCCAAGAGTCTTGTTAAAATAGAGACACCCATAATGTATTTTGAAGAGTCATCTCAACCCTTTTTTATATTTTGTTCCTCCAACTCTAGCAGACTCTCTATTTTAGCTATCTTTAAATACAGTGGCACATATATGTGCCCTGAATTGTCATCGCGGCACATAGCATGTGCCGGCTTTCATTAGGAAATAAAGGCACATATAACTGTCGTGGTTATCTATGTGCCCTCGAAAAGCATTCCAAGGCACTTACTTAGATAAAGGGCAAAATATATGTGCCGTTTATATTGGTCTGTACTGTAGTGTTTTACACATCACAAGCTTGCGGAGCAAACGAATGTCAGTGGAGCAAACGAAGAATGGGATGCGACCCGCCGGGAGCTTGCGGGGCCGGCCGGGCACCGCCGGGCGCGCGGGGAGGGCCGGGCGCCGCCGGGACCACGCAGAGGCGTGCGGGCGCCTCCAATCCTGCGCCCGCAGGGGGAGGGGGAAAGGGCGCCGCGGGAGGCTTCGACGCGGGGGAGGTCCGCGCGGGAGGGGGCGCGAGAGGGAGGGATTCCGCGTGGGAAGACGACCGACTAGCGCGGGAAAATGGAAAAATGAGCGGGAGGAAAGCAGCTAGCGAGCCGCGATGCCTCGCCAGGTTTCGCGAGCGAGATGGTGGAATTCGGCTCCACTGCAAAATAGATAACAGGATAAAAGAGCTGTTGGAGGGTGTTTTTTTCTTGGGTCATCTAATTTGGAGAGAAGGTGTAAGATAAAGAGTCTCTTGGAGATGCTCTTATAAGTGGTATTGGGCCTTTTGCCCCCAAAAAACTAGTCCAATGGGCGGGGGCTCCCTCACACTTATAAGTTGTGCTTTCTCCTCTTCTACAATCTATATGGGACTATTTCTACCACCCACTGTTTTTTCTTTCCTAAAAAGTTTCTGTTTCAACTTTCAATGAGGCAGTAGCCTGTGTGATTTGGTTCTAGAGAGAACTAAATCATCAGCTAATCGCGTCCTGGCAAGGCATGTGCACTGTGCACCGCACGCGCGCGCGCATAAAAGCATCTATCAGTTATAAATTATTTTATAAACACAACCGAAAAAGAAAATTATGCTAAAAATTCTCAACAAAAAGAAAAAAAACACCTTAGCCTTAATACGGCTGATCATAATTATGAAAGAAATATAGTCATAGGATATTATTCCTTAGAGATATATTACTTGGTAATTTTAAAACTAAAGAAGATAATCCTTTCCAATTTCTTGCATGCAATAATTCTTATGGAAATCAACTGCCCATATCATATTTTATTTGACTTAGAATCCAATAAATTTCCAATCAGAGAAACGCACAGGAAAAAATTCTACGGAAGTTTAGGCTCTCATTGTACAAATACCCGATACAATTATTTAAATACCCTAACTTCTGAAGATTAAACACTAAAAGCAGCTCGCTCATCCCTACCTCTGAGTACGGCATCTAACTCACCAAGGTCCTCGATATGCTCGTCCTTATCCTACGCAGCATTCTCTAGGTCTAAATACCCCACATCCAACCTGAGGTAGTCCCCGGCCAGATAGAGATCTAACAAAGGAATTTACTAGCAAGGGTAAGTACAAATATACTCAGCAAGTATTAATAGCAAAGAAATACACTGTATGACTCATTTCTTTCCCATCATCACAATTTCTATTTCATCTCTTTCTTTAGAAAATAGATTATCAAATTAAGTGAAACTTTTAAGTTTTAATTTTTGAAGATACCACTAGTCACTCTGTGAGAAAAAAAGACTCCCCAGTGGTCTCCGTACCCAAAAACAAAGTCACTATGTACAATTATGTTAATCATACTAAGGTAATGCCAGCTCATTCTTTTCGTACAATTGCCCTTCCAGCTTAGATTTTGTTCCAACAACCAAACGACTACGTACAATTATGTTAATTATACTACTACATTTGGTACACTAATTCATATTCCATTAAATTGGCTACCTTCATGGTTCAGATAGGGCATCACAACCTAACAAACACAATATTGACAACCAAAACTGGCAGTTATACCATGGTAGAGCTAGCTAAAATTAAATGCAACCCTATTCTTCACCAGATAATGGATCGACTCGTTTCTCCACAAATCCCTAACGATGCTAGTATGTAACATCCAGTAAATCTAGAACAAATTCGATAAGTGAGCAATCGAGATAAAAATACAATGGCAACGAATGAGACGGGAGCGATTTTGATAATTATATGTAGTATCAAAGATGGCAACAGAGGAAGTGAATGATGTTTTAAAAAATTTTCCCTAAGTATTTACTTATCCTTTGCTCCAATAACTACAAAACTATGAAAATCCGGATAGGAATCATACTCAAAATCTGGAGAAACTCAGAGCTGAGCTATTGTGCAAAAATCTGCAGGTGCGGTACTACCGCTGTTGATTCTGCGGTATGATCGAAAACCAACGTGGTCGAGTTATGACTCGAGTGGTCAGCAACTAGAGAGTAGGCCCAGGAGCTGTGGTTGAATCCAACGTGGTCGATGACCAGGAGCTGTGATCAGAAAATCAATCGTGTAGTCAATGACCCGCGTAGTGTAACAGTTCGGAATATGACCAAAATGGTCTATAACTAATGAGTGATCGAAACCAAAGAGATCAAATATACCGAACCTCTACCAGTGAGATCGAGACAAATGAATTATCAAAAACTAAAGTGGTCGGAAAATAGAAGCTACGGTACTACTGTTTCTCCTATATGAACAGGTGTTTCTCGTTGAGGGAAAAAGGTGCTTTCGCTTTGAAAAGACATGTGAGAGTTGCAGCCGTTGAAAAGCTAGCGGCGTTCTGTTTCTTTTCTTGGAATATCAACAAAATTAAAGCTTCCTGGCCTTATCAAGAAATTGTGGTGGATCACTTATATTTCTCGAACAAATACTTCTCGGATAAGTTGCACTCGTTGTCAAGTGGTTCAGGTTTGTCTACTGAAAAGGTTCTCCATGGGAGTTCAGACTTGAGACTCATTCGGATCAGTTGCAGATAAAGCCATACCCTTTTGAGTCGGGAGAGATGCCGCATCCAATTGGAGGACTCAAGGACGCCATCACTTGACTGTTAAATGCTCATGGGCTTAAACGGCCGATAACAGATTCAACCCGGTGTCTGTTCACTGTCCCAAAGCAACGTCCAACAAGCACATCAGAAAGGGCGTGCAAGTTGAACACCGGAGAGCGGCTTGCTCACCTATAAATAGTCGGCCAGTCACACTCATTTCTCCCACACCTCACCTTCTTCCAAAGTAGTACAGCTGGATATCAAAAAAAAAAGTAGTACAGCTGAGGTACCACAAAACAACATGGCGAACAGAGGCTTTTGCCTGTGCTTGTTCCTCGCCCTTGTTGGCCTGTCGTCCAATTTGGCACTCGGCCAGGTGCTGTTTCAGGTAACAAACAGAGTGTATATGTACCGTTCACAAGCTCCATCTTTAGTTCCTTAGCACCGTGTGTTGGACTGACCGATCAAATCTGAGCTCTATTTGCGGCAGGGTTTCAACTGGGAGTCGTGGAAGCAGAATGGAGGATGGTACAACTTACTGATGGGCAAGGTGGAGGACATCGCCGCCGCCGGCATCACGCACGTCTGGCTCCCTCCGCCGTCGCACTCTGTCGCCGAGCAAGGTACTCTCCCCTGTCCTACCGTTACATCATGGGCGGTTGGGCACCATGTACGTCCACGCATGTGCTAACCTGTGACTGCAACGTCCTTTGGCATGAGTATGTGCAGGCTACATGCCGGGGCGGCTGTACGATCTGGGCGCGTCCAGGTACGGCAACGAGGCGCAGCTCAAGTCACTGATCGAGGCGTTCCACGACAAGGGCGTCAAGGTCATCGCCGACATTGTGATCAACCACCGCACGGCGGAGCGCAAGGACGGCCGCGGCATCTACTGCCTCTTCGAGGGCGGCACCCCCGACTCCCGCCTCGACTGGGGCCCCCACATGATCTGCCGCGATGACAGGCCGTACTCTGACGGCACCGGCAACCCAGACACAGGTGCCGACTTCGGCGCCGCACCGGATATCGACCACCTCAACCCACGCGTGCAGCATGAGCTGATTGGCTGGCTCAACTGGCTCAAGACGGACATTGGCTTCGACGCGTGGCGCCTCGACTTCGCCAAGGGCTACTCGGCCGACGTCGCCAAGATCTACATCGACAACACCGAGCCCAGCTTCGCGGTCGCCGAGATATGGACGTCCCTGGCGTACGGCGGCGATGGCAAGCCGAACTATGATCAGAATGCGCACCGGCAGGAGCTGGTGAATTGGGTGGACAGGGTGGGTGCCTCCGGCCCCGCCACGACGTTCGACTTCACGACCAAAGGTATCCTGAACGCCGCCGTGGAGGGAGAGCTGTGGCGGCTGCGCGGCGCCGACGGCAAGGCGCCCGGCATGATCGGGTGGTGGCCGGCCAAGGCCGTGACGTTCATCGACAACCACGACACCGGCTCGACGCAGCACATGTGGCCTTTCCCATCCGACAAGGTCATGCAGGGTTACGCATACATCTTGACACACCCAGGGAACCCATGCATCGTGAGTCCTCACGTGAACACATATTGTCAGTTGTAAGTTCCAAAATGTCCTGCATATGTACATTAACTGGTGAAAATTTTCTGATTCTTTCAGTTCTACGACCATTTCTTCGACTGGGGCCTCAAGGACCAGATCGAGCGCCTGGTGTCCATCAGGAACCGCCACGGGATCCACCCCGACAGCGAGCTGCGCATCATGGAGTCCGACGCCGACCTTTACCTCGCCGAGATCGATGGCAAGGTCATCACAAAGATCGGCCCAAGATTCGACGTCGAGCACCTCATTCCCGAAGGCTTCCAGGTGGTCGCGCACGGCGATGGCTACGCAGTCTGGGAGAAAATCTGAGCAAAAGTTGTGCTTCCGGCACGACGATTCTTTGCAGATTGACCTGCAAATTTTCCTTACGTATCGAAGATGGCTACAACCTGTACCCGAGCTCAGTTCTGCAAGTTGTCCACACAAGTAGTACAGATTAAGTACTTCCTCCGTAAATGAGGATGAGGGACATGCATGCATTTGTATGATTTGATGAATAATGACATACAATAAAAAGGATTTCATAAACATTATTTGAATATTTTCTTTCAAATAATCATCTAAAATTTTAATCTTTAGATGTGCGGGAAGATTCGCACGCCTCGACCTTCACCTTCTTCTCCAGCGACTCCTCCTCCTTGCCGGTGAGCCCAAGGGGAAAATCCCACCCCCCACGCCTAGGGTTCACCATTCCTTTGGGCATAGAGGGAGGTGGTGGCCCGGTGGTGGGAGTGACGGATGGGGTAGGAGGGTGGTGGACGGTACTGAAGGGCGGTGGAAGGTACTAGCTATTATGTTGGACGAGGGTGGCTTGGCAGGGAGGCATAGGGGGCTACACGGCGAGACGACGGGGGCACCACCGGCTGTAGGTTGTTGAGGGGACGGGGTGGCAGTGAGAGACATGCGGAGCTGCTTTGGCGAGAAAGGAGGAGGAGACCGTGGGAGGGGGCAACGCGAGGTGGGGTCGGAGATAGGGTTAGGGTTAGATAGATTATATAGTAAAAGGGAAAGAATGAGAGCTTTTATATCTTAATGTGTCATAAAATTTGAATGATTGTTTAAAAGAAAATATCTAGATGATTACTAGGCACACTAAAAACATTATGCTGGATATGGAGTGGTGCTTGGTTATTTATGCTGCATGTATATATCCATCAATATTTTCAGGGGTTATTTCGTGACAAGAACACATGGTAGCTGTGACTTGACAAAGAAAGAGTATGAAAGTGTTCAACGATTCTCCTTCATAAAATCATGTAGTTTAATTTGCCAATTTGAATTGTTCGTACAAGCTCGCGTTGGGCTATCATATTCTTTCTGTACCTTTTGTTTACTCCCCGAAAGGCCGAAACTACTAGTCGGGCAATGGACCGGTTTCTTTCTCTCTTTTTTCCTCCTTTCTTCGGGTGAGTTAGGATTTCGGGCCGAGAGTTTTCAGTCCATAGTCTCCGATATATTTCTCTCTTTTTGCCTGAACAAATTCACTCGGTTCAGGGGCGGACCTGCCCTCCAGGCGAGCCCGGGCAGCCGCCCGAGCTCCCCTCCGGCCGGGACAACCCCCGGCGGCGCCCCCGGACCCCGTGGAAGCACACTGCAACCCCCACCACCCCGGGTGTATGGTGGACAAGGCAGCCGGCCTGATGATTAGCACTGTTTGCACCAAGAACGGAGATCTGAATGCGCTTCTCCGTCGAAGCCCGCTTGGCCGCTTTGGTGGATCATGTAGTAGTAGTAGTAGTAGTAGTACTCCCTCCGTTCCGCTATTACTTCCACTGTTTCGCAATATTTGTCCATTTTCACATGCCCCCTGAATCTCTTCCACCTAGCAGGCTCCGGGGGAACGAATGTGTAGATGCAAAAGTTATGAAGGCTTTGGCAGATTGAAAGAATGCCCCGCTCCAAACTTCATGTGACTTGGTTAGCGAGTTCTTGAAAGCTGCAAACTATTTTGGTTGATGTTAGTTTACTGTGGATGACACACACTGCTCGTTGTTCACTGCGTGTTTTCAGTTTGAAGGCAAATATGCTCCCAGCCTGCCACTGCCAGTGCCGTTTTCCGGTGGTTTATTGATGTGCTTGGATGGATGTTCGCTGGTATCTGACCGGTCTTTGTTGATGCTTCTTTTCCTGTAGGAAACATGACTGATATGTGTGTTGCAATATTTCACCACATAGCAAAATCGGCAGATGACGAGAAGCAAGACAAGGACATCTGCAGTGCCCCTGAATTAAATCGGGGATGCAATAGCATGATGACTGTGTCTAGGGGAATCTCTGATGCTAATCTCGTCTTCTTTTGTTTATTTTCTTGCATTATGTGTCTCAATTCTTTCTTTTTCTTGTTTTCGTTAGGTGCCTGCAAAACATATGTCAAGCATTCACAATGAAAAGTACCTAATCTGTGGTACTTTATTTCCTTTGATTTTTCTTGAGTATAAAGAGGTGTGTTATAGGCTAAGTATGGTGTAGATGAGTTCTCTTGTCAAACCACGGATGCTCATAGTATAAATAACTGTAGGACCGAAATGGCGACAGAGGGGGGTGAATGTCGATCTTTAAAAATCGCCCCCAACAAGTATCCTTACTTAAGCTTCTTCTCCAATAGCTATGAAAGCTATGAAGATAGAAAATAAGTCCTCATTGGAAATCACAGAGACAAGGAAAAACCAGATCCAAACAGAAGCAGTCAAGAAAAATAAAATCAGAGAAAGTCTGACTGCAAGCGGTAGTACCGCTGAGACGAGCGGTAGTACCTCTGAGCGGTAGTACCTCTCGAGGAGTAGTAGTACCGCACGACGATCGGACTTGTCCGAACGTTTCTTCACGCCGATCGGTGGTCCGAACATAACCGTAGTACCGCTAGGACGAGCGGTAGTACCTCTGAGCGGTAGTACCTCTCGAGGAGCGGTAGTACCTCGAGCGGTAGTACCTCTCGAGGAGCGGTAGTACCTCTCGAGAAAATCAGCAAACAGGATTTTCAGTGGAACTTTGAGACTTGATTTTTGGCTAAAAAGAAGGTTTGCTCTCAATCTTTTGATCCAAGGCCTTACTACAACAAACTAAATAGTAAGGGGACCTTGGGAAACAAGAGAGTCAAACCAAGAAGCAAGAATTTCAGATTATGGGTAAAAATCTGAATTTTTGCACAACCCGAGCCAAAAATCAAACTACTCCCCAACCGTTGATCCTTTGGCTATGAAATTTTGAGGGTAGCTAATTAATAGCCTCTGGACTCTCCATACCAAATTTCAAGCCATCTCAACAAGGGAATCAAGAGCAGCTCCAAACCCTAGAAACTGAGTTCATGAACAGAGGAAGGCCAAAACTGAAATATGAGAATTAAACCAAGTTTGCTCTTCGGGAAATCGATCAAATGATCTTGTGGCACTAACCCATCATAGAGCAACCCATTTTGGGCCTTCCCAACAAGCAAGAACCAAAAAAAACAAAAAGCTCAGAAATCAACCAAAAGGAGCAACGAAGAACAGAGAGAGCACGAACAGAAGAAAACTTCATATTCTCATTCCAAAACAAAAGAAATACAGAGGAGTCCCGATACGCATGTACATTAGAACAAGATGAAGGATTACATGACTCTCAAACCCTCTCCAATCTCTCAATCCTCAACCATGAATGCTTAGATGGAATGAACACTCAGACTCTCCACCTAGAAGACATCGAAGGGGACACAGAGGGAACACAACTCTGCCTCCACCAACCACTAAAGCCTAAAGTCAAAACAAACTCTAAAGCCTCTTTTGACTCTAGCAAACCCTAATTCTCCTCAAGTGTTCAAGTGGGCATGCAGCCCCTCCTCTCCTTTTATAGCGCTTGGCTAACGGGTCTCCGCCTCGTTACGCCCGCTATATCCAACGGAGCCCGCTCCCGCTTATGCAGCCTTGCGAATTTCCCGATTCGCCCCTCCTGCACCTTCCGGAAGCTTCGCTCCTTGCCTTGCACGCTCGCAACCACCTCGAGTCCACGTCGTCTTCGACACCTCCCGATATTCGACCTCAGCGCCACCTGCGCCTAGTCCAGTCCTCCGTGTCTCACCACGACTCCACTCGACGTCCTGCAGTCACACAGACAAGAAAACACGTCAAATAGCACCGCTCGATACATGAAAGCACAAATACCATTACTTACCACATATGAAGTCCAAACCTGTCGAAACATTAGAATATGCATCCTAAGCCCATACGACCAAGTTTGACCAAAGTCCGACCTAGCCCATTGCACCCTGCAAAGACATGGTCCGACCACACAATCCAAACTCGACTATCCTAAACCTTTGTCAATTACTCATCATTCACATGGAATCACGACCACATGGTCTCTCAATAACTTCTACAGATAGAAAGTAGCATAATCCAACTTTTCAACTTACATGGATGCTAATTTTATTGTCTCATTTTTTTGGACAAAGGTTGACAAGTAGTTTGTCTTTGTTGTGGGGGGCATTCTGGTCTGCCAACCTGATGATTACCTTAATTTGCATTAAGAATGGAGATCTGAATACGCTTCTCCGTTGAAGCTCGCTTGGCCGCTGTGGTGGATCATATACTACTTCCTCTGTTTCTAGATGATAGACGAGTATTTTTTTCTCTCTCAGGTGTAAATTGCATCATCCATCCATGCATGCATATATCACTTTGATTGTCGCCCACCAAGCTGGCTAGGTGGACATATGTTAATATACGAATTGTAGTTATTATTTCTATTTCGTATCACATACTTTTTATTAGTATGTTTGCAACATAGTTTGATCATGGATTATTTTACTTTTGGGTACTACTATTTATTTCACGCTTCTGACTTTAGTCTACCTAGTTTTTTTCTGGGTCCGTCACTGTGACTTCGCCTTACCTACAATTTTTTCCTAGGTCCGCCACTGCTCGGTTAAATTAGCGTCTTTGATAATCTCAAAAAAGAAACCAACGCCTTCGATGACACGACAGAACTTACCGGTGACGTAGAATGGCACGTGGTATGTATCCCTCTGTTGCTGATGTGGCGTGACACACCCTGGGAGGCTGCAAGCAGTAGCGGAATCAGGCCTTGGGCTACAGGGCAGGTAGCCCAAGGTGTTGATTTGTGATCCAAATTCTATACATTAATTAGGCCAGCTTCTGGACGGTAGGTCTTCTGTTACTATGCTCTCTGCCTAGTTCATATTCAAATTTCCGTGACACCATATTGTTAAGCCGTGATGAACTAACCCTAGCGGAGGTTTATGAGGCGCTCCAGAGTAAGGAGAAGATGAAAGGTATGGTGCGCAGGTGAGCCGTCGTCCTCCAAGGGCGAGGCGTTGTGTCGTCGGCGATCCGAGCGAAGTCCTATGATAACAACAATCGCGACAAGAGCGGCATGGTAGAGGACGTTCAAAGTCCGAGGATAAGAAGTTCGCAAGTATCGCAAGAAAACGAACCACTTCATCGAGGATTGCTATAAGTTAAAGAATAAGGAGAAGAGGAATGCTACACACCAAAGAAAAATAAATCAAGGTAATGCCTCATTGTCTCCGGTCTTGATAGTATTGATTTCGAGATTGCCTTGTCGTATTTCTTTGGTTGTGTTGCTGGTCATGATGAATGGTTACTCGATTCGGTATGTTCGTTTCATATCCGCATTATGAGAGAATGGTTTAGTTCTTATAAGCTGTGCAGAGTGGAGATGTTGTTCGCATGGGAGATGACAACCCATGTGAGATCGTGGGCATTGGATCTGCTTGGATCGGGACACATGATGGCATGGTTCGCACGTTTGGACAATGTGCGACATATACCAAGGATGGCAAGAAATCTCATCTCCTCAAAGACACTCGATGATGATGGGTACAAGTACTCCGCTTGGTGGAGTTTTAAAGGTATCAAGAGGTTCTCGTTTACATGATTGGTGATATGAATTCGCCAAGTTATATGTGCTTAGAGGAAGTGCATTGCGTGTTTCGCTACTACTACACATCGTCTCGATGATAATACTAACCTCCGCATAAGCGTCTTGGACATATGAGTGAACTTGGTATGGCGAATTGATGAAGAGGAACTCTTTGGATGGCTGCATTGAGTAAGATGAACTTCGTGAGCACCGCATTTTTGGTAAGCACAAGAGGGTAAAGTTCAATGCCTCGGTACATCGCTCCAAAGGTATACTTGAGTATGTACATGCTGATTTGTGGGGGCCTTCTTGTAAGACCTCGTATGGTGGTGCAAATTATATGCTTACTATCATTGATGATTACTCTAGAAAAGTGTGGCCTTATTTTCTGAAAGGTAAAGATGATACATTTGCTGCTTTTAGAGAGTGGAAAGTAATGATAGAAAAGCAAACTGAGAAGAAGGTAAAACTGCTTCGTACTGATAATGGTGGTGAATTTTGCTCGCATGAGTTTAATGATTACTGCAGGAAGGAAGGCATTGTGAGGCATCACACCATCCCATACACTCCGCAGCAGAATGGTGTGGCTGAGCGCATGAACAGAACCATCATATCGAAGGCTCGTTGCATGCTGTCCAACACAAAGATGAACAAGCGTTTTTGGGCAGAGGCCGCCAACACCGCATGCTATTTGATCAACAGGTCGCCTTCTATTCCACTCAACAAGAAAACTCCCATTGAGGTATGGTCTGGTACATCTGCTGATTATTCACAGCTGAGAGTTTTTGGTTGCATTGCTTATGCTCATGTTGACAATGGAAAATTGGAGCCTAGAGCTATTAAGTGTCTGTTTCTTGGTTATGGTTCTGGAGTAAAAGGATATAAGCTATGGAATCTGAAACAAGAAAGACTTTCATGAGCGTATGTTGTTTTTAATGAATCTGTGATGTTTAATGACACTTACCCATAGATATTGTACGCATGATCGATGATGATGAGCGAGAATATGAGCGTGCGGGTGGAGCACGTGGATGATCAGGGAGATGAATTTATTGATGATACTATTGGTACTGTTCAGCACTTATCTCCTGTTTTGCAGCAAGACGATCAGCCTATAGCACTTCGCAGAGAAAAGAGGAGTTGTGGTCCTCGATCCCGATTAATTGAAGAGTGTAATTTGATTCATTATGCTCTTAGTTGTGCTGAACAGTGGAGAACACTCATGAGCCGCCACGCATGCATCAAGCCATTGTTTCGGAGATCATGAGAAGTGGATCTCAGCTATGCAAGAAGAGATGCATCCACGGAGAAAAATGACACATGGGGCGTGGTGCGCTTGCTTAAAAATAAGAAGACCGTGCGTTGCAAATGGATCTTCAAGAGGAAGGAGGGTCTATCTCTAGTGAGCCTCCAAGATTTAAGGCAAGGTTAGTAGCTAAAGGTTTGATCGATTCGGGTGTTGATTACAATGATGTGTTCTCCCGGTTGTGAAGCATAACTCAATCCGTACATTCTTTAGTATTGTTGCTATGCGTGATCTTGAGCTTGAGCAGCTAGATGTGAAGACAGACATTCTTGCATGGAGATCTTGAGGAGGAGATATACATGGACCACCGGAAGGGTTCATAGTGCACAGTAAGGAGGATCATGTTTGCAAATTGAAAAAGTCCTTATATGGTTTGAAATAGTCTCTCTTGATGGTATAAGAGGTTTGATTCATTTATGTTATCAAATAACTTTAAAAGATCTGATTATGATAGCTGTGTCTACATTAAATTTGTTGATAGATCACCTATATACTTGCTGTTATATGTTGATGATATGCTGATTGCTACCAAGAGCAAGAAAGAAATCACTGCATTGAAGGCTCAGTTGAGCAGTGAATTTGATATGAAGGATCTTGGTGCTGCTAAGAAAATTCTAGGTATGGAAATTACTAGAGACCGTGCTTCTGGTTTATTGTTTCTTAGTCAGCAAAATTATATTCAGAAAGTGCTTCATCGTTTCAACATGCATGATTCAAAGCCTGTTAGTACTCCCATTGCACCTCACTTTAAATTGTCAGCTTCACAATATCCTAGCACTGATGAGGAGGTTGAGTACATGTCCAAAGTTCCGTATGCTAGTGCTGTTGGGTCTTTGATGTATGCCATGGTTTGCTCTCGTCCGGATTTATCTTATGCTATGAGTATGGTCAGTAGATATATGGCTAATCCTAGTAAAGAGCATTGGAAGGTCGTTCAGTGGATTTTCAGGTACATGCAAGGCACATCGAATGCTTGTTTGAAGTTTGGCAGGACTGAAAAGGAACTCGTTGGCTATGTTGATTCAGATTATCTTTGGTGATTTGGATAAGCGTAGGTCGCTCACGAGTTATGTATTTACCATTGGTGGTTGTCTTTGTGAGTGGAGGGCACATTTGCGAGGATGTTGTTGCGCCGCCCACCATCAAGCGAGAATATATGGCTATTTGTGAAGCAAGTAAAGAGTCGATTTGTTGAAAGGTTTGTTTGTTGAGTTTCTTTGGAGTGATTCTTGCATTAATCTGTTTTGTGATGACAGAGTGCAATTTATCTCACTAAAGATCAGATGTTTCATGAGAGGACAAAGCACATTGAGATTAAATATAATTATGTCAGAGATATTGTTGCAAAGGGTAAGCTAAAGGTATGCAAGATTAGCACTCATGAAAATCCTGCTGATATGTTGACAAAGCCAGGTCCTGTTGCTAAGTTTGAGTTTTGCTCAAGCTTAGTTGGTATTACAGTTTAGCCCAAGAGGCTATGTGGCGCCGAAAGTATTTCTTTCTTTGTTGTGTCCAGGGGTGAAGGATTGATTGATGCTACAGGAAGGAATTTGTCTCAAGGTGGAGTATGTTGATTTGTGATCCAAACTCTATACATTAATTAGGCCAGCTTCTGGACGGAGCGTAGCGGATATATATATTTCCTGTAAGCCGCCGTTTGGGATATGAGATTAGAGTTGTAATCCCCGGCGTTGTAACCTCACCCCGATATAGTGAAGATTGTTGCTGGCTGGCGCCCGTGGTTTTTTCCCTCTCGCATTGGGAGGATTTTCCACGTTAAATCTCGTGTGTCTCTGTGATTGATCTTGTTTACTTCGTCGTTTCTCCGCCGTCACGTGTAACACAAGGCCTAGTAACCAAAACCCATATAAAATTCATGAAAAAAAAAAAAACAGAGTTAGCCCAAGAGTAGTTGGCCTAGCTCAAGGCTTAAACTTGGGCTAGTTTCGCCCCTGACTGTAAGTGTCACAAAATCAAATCGAGTAATCAAACTGAGTCGTTGCCTCCAACCTCCACCAAGGGAGGCCCTCTTTCGCAACAGCTACCAAGCGGCTCACTCCGAGTAACACCAACCGTTGGCCCGCAGGTTTAAGCCAATTGCTTTAATATATCTCTAGCATGTCTCTCAAAAGATCTGCGCCGGCCGCCACATTCATCTCCGGCAAAATCCCGACAAGGTTCAAGCCGGCCACTACTTCAATCAGCAGCAATGGCGTCCATGGCGACGCATACAAAGAAGCTTCGACATGCTCATGGGGAACTTCTGTCGTTTTCACTCCTTTTTTTGGCTACTATGTAAAAATTATGACTACAGATGGTTGTACTATACTGTTGATATTAACCCAGAGCTAATGGCAAAGAGCCATTTTTGCCTTCAAAAATTTTCGGGGAGTCAAACTTGTGTTGTACAAGGATGGATGTTTCAACTTGATTGTGCTCCCGAGTAGCCTACTGGTCCTTCCTCTAGAAGCGAGTAGCCGACCTGACACCGGGGGACCACGAGCCGACCTGAGAATAACACCCATCCAAACCACCCCAAAAATCCTTTTTAAGTACACCGACATGCACACGGTGAGGACTGAGGACGCGAAAATCGCGGCTGCAGTAGGCTATGTACAGTGTGGTAAGAGCAAGTTTAATAAGGTTGATTATGCTAGCTACAAGGAAATTCCTGTCAGTATAGTCCTATGCGGAGAGGAGAGAAAAGGAGAGAGAGCCAAGCCGACTCCTATGCAAGAGTCAGGCTATAGCACAGAAAAAGATGCATTATCCATGCATGTATCTATAGAACTAATTGCTATACCTATGCATGTATTAAATTATCAATACACATGTATGTATTAAATGATTGAGAGCTCTTGTGGAGACAACTTATAGCCAGCTTATTGTATGAGTTGACTGCAGCATTATCGTTTGATGACATGGAAATGTATTGGAGGTAGCAGCTATCTGTACTATTCACATCATTGCTATATCATACAGGTGCTAGAATTTTTTTTTCTTTTACAATGTTTAATATATTTTTCTCTCTTCAAAATAAAACCTATAACAAAATAAAATATCATATCTTTTAAGCCCTGTTTGGCAGAGCTCTAGCTCTAGGAAATCTGTAGATTTCGTAGAGCTGGTCATCTATAACTCTAGGAAATCCTGAATCTAGAGTTGCAGGCATGTTAAGTGCATTTACATGACTCATTTTATTTATATTATATATTAAATAAAAATATTTAAATCACTTTAATTTAGTCAACAAACACAGATCCAGCATAGATCTCGGAGCTAGAGCTGTGCCAAACGGAGCCATACTTCCACAATACTGTTTCCTTCCATTTTATTTCCCTTACAAGTGGATTCATAATCTGTTTGTTGACTTCAGCACAGGAGCCACTACGTTTCTTCGTGGTATTCGTACCTAGCAGGCTAGCCGAATTTTTTCTATTTTAGCTCTTTTTTTAAAAAATATTCACATTTAGACCCCTGGCAGTTTTAATTCCGTTTTTAGACCCAGGGGGTCGGAGCCGTGACCCACAGCGCCGAGGTAACACATCTCGGCGCCGTGGTCCACGGCTCCGAGGTCGCAGGCCTGCACCTGCGTGGCGGGAACTCGGCGCCATGGCTGGTGGCTCCGAGCTCGGAGCCGTGGATTTTGGCGCCGAGCTCGGAGCACTTAACCAGGCGTCGAGCAAGCCCTTGTTCATTTCGCCGCCCGACTCCAGCCGCCCTCCCTGCGCCACCGCCTCCCGGCCCCGCCGCCTCCCGAGCCGCCGGCGCCTCCGGCCCCGCCGCCCCGGCCACGGCGCCTCCCGCGTCTCCGCCGGCCGCGTCTGCGCCGGCCGCCGCCGCGTCTCTCGGTGCCGGCGGCTGGTGCGCCTGACCTCCGGCCGCCTCGCCGCGTCTCCGCCGGCCGAGTCTCCGCCGCGCCGCGTCTGCGCGGCGGCCGGCCGCGTCTCTCGCCGCCCCACTGGTGCTGCCGGCCCGGCCGCCTCCCGCGTACCATAATATTTTAAAAATCTACAACAAATTTCCTATATGTATCATCGCAACATAACGAATTTTCAAAACATATGTCGTATTTTTCTCTATAAATAAATAAATATATTACATAATATTACTAAAATTAAATAAATATATTACATAATATTACTATAATTAAATAATCAAAATAAAAATACAACTAGTAATTCTTTTGCGACAACGTAAAGCCCGATCGGTGCAAACCCTAGACGCCGAGTGTCTCCGGACGTGGCAGGAGCTCGGCGCCACGTGGCGTGCGGCTCGGCGCCACGACCCACGGCTCGAGGTCGGCGCCACGACTCACGGCTCGAGGTCGGCGCCACGACCTCGGCGCCGAGGTCTTTGCCACGTCGCACGCCACGCAGCCACCAGTGGAGTGGGCTGCGACCTCGGAGCCATGGACCACGCGCGCGAGGCGTGTTACTCGGTGTCGTGGGTCACACTCCACCCAGGTCCAAAACGGAATTAAAACTATCAGAGATCTAAATATGAGTATTTTTCAAAAAAAAAAGGGCTAAAATAGAAAAAATTCGGGCAGGCTAGCACCGGTTCACTCGGTGCCAAAAACTTTGTAACACTGCTATTCCCTTAACGTTGTGCATGGCCTTAGGTGGGCCGATCTCAGCCGCTCGTAGAAAATTAACTCGAGATCGATCGATCTCATCTGTGTCCGCTACGGGCTCCCTGTGCCGACGGGAATTGAGCTCTGACTTTTCTATTCCTTCGACAAGTGGTCAAAGTCTTGGACACCTAGCTTGTCAGCGTCCAGTTCGACAGAGCGCACCGACGTTACACGACCTACCACTTCGGTGGCCGTCTCCCGTACCTGTTAAATTCGCTGCACATGCAGTGTGACATTGGTAAGTTTTGCTATATAGAATACAACATGACATAAAGGAGGCGAAGTGAGTATAAAAGATAAGCTCTCTCTCATGCAATAATTAATTGTAACATAAAAATAAAAATATTATATCTTAGAGAAATTATTTATAAGATATATAAAAGAATAATTTATTATATGAACTATCTTTAGTACTGTCTATAGATAATATAAAGAATATTATAAACAATAGTTATCTATACTATTATTATATTATATATACCCTAATGCCACTATCTTTTTAATTTTTCGCACCGTCATGGTGGAAAAGCTAGTGTACTGCAGGCAACGTGGGGAAGGAATGAGTGATTTTTTTGCACTAAAAAAAGGTATGAACACGGATACCATTTTTTATGCTAGTTTTTTTTAACAGATTGCTATGAGTTCGTGTTTACTAACCAGTAACCACCAAACTAAACAAATTTCCGAATGAAGCACTCAGAAGTCAGACCAAAAGATAATCGAGGTGCAACTGTAACAGTTCGAAACTAATGTGTTAACGGGCCTTTTAAAACTTCTTTTTTTATAAGAAAATGACTGGATTTGTACAGCAGAAGATGAGCATATGATCCGATCTTATGCGGACACCTTTTAGAATTCTTACATAGATACTAAACTAATGTATTAATTGAACCTTTTAAAACTTGTTTATAAGAAATGACTGGATTTGCACAACAGAAGATAAGCATGCCATGTTCCGATCTTATGTCAACACTTTTTAGAATTCTTGAATAGATACTATTAACTCACATGTTCGTTATTAATGAATAGTGATTGAAGTACCAACTAGCATTGAACTAAACAAAACAAGAATTATGTACAGCTTGCTAAGAGATGATTGAAGCAACATCACTGATACATTAAGAACAGAACTGTACTAATGCCGCACGAAACTAGTAATGTGCCAAGCTAACTATGTGCATTAATCATGCAATAAGTACGCCATTTTGGCAGTATAACGTGTGTGAACTGATCAAATATCAATATAAACCAGCCGTCAGGGCAACGTGGATCTGCGTAATCAGTAATCAATCACCTGTCTGTCCAGCCATTTCTGTACTCACTCTCCGTCTCCACGTCCCTTCCCACGATTAGAACGTGGCCAAAACCTCACCGTCTAAAATACGCGTCACGTTGTTAGTATAAAACCCACGGCAGTACAGCACCCTGAAACATCAGAGCGAATCACGAGAACTCGACCTAGAACATGCACGCTTCGCTACTTTCTTGTGACACCGACGTCGTCACGTCGCGGAGCGCTGCACGAGTGCACCAAGCGCGCGCCACCACCCACCCCGCCATGGTGCCGAGGTTGGAGCGCGCCGCCGGGTTCCAGCTCCCCAACACCGAGCAGGAGAACTCCCTCTTCCTCCGCGCGCTCATCTCCGTCGTGTCTGGGGACACTGACGTCCCCACGTTGCACCCGGAGTCGGCGCCGCCCGTGGCCGCCGGTCCCTTGGCGGCTGCAGCTGCGGCTGCGTGCGCCAGGTGCGGCGTGGAGGGGTGCCTCGGCTGCGAGACCTTCGCCGTTGCGGCGACCGGCTCGAGCAGCGAGGAGGAGGAGTGCTCCTTGAGCTGCGTAAAGGGGGGCGTGGGCAAGAGGCGGAGGAGGAGGGTGAGCAAGTTCAGGGGTGTGCGGCAGCGGAAGTGGGGGAAGTGGGCGGCGGAGATCCGCGACCCGCACCGCGCAGTGCGCAAGTGGCTCGGCACGTTCGACACGGCCGAGGAGGCCGCGCGCGCATACGACGTCGCCGCGCTCGAGTTCCGGGGCCAGCGCGCCAAGCTCAACTTCCCGGCCGCCGCGGCGTCGTCGGCGTCTGTTTCTTCTTGGGCGGCTGTGCAGCCGCAGCCCTTGCCGGAAAGCCTCCGGGAGAACTGCGGATCAAATGCAGCGTCGCCAGTGCACGTGGCACGGCCGGCGGAGCAGGGAAGGCCAGTGGCGAGGGAGCAGGAGATTTGGGACGGGTTACGGGAGATCATTATGCTGGACGATCCCAGCTTCTGGTCCATGCCATGATTTTTCAGTTCGTTATTCCCATGTTTCGTTTTATTTTATTTTTTTCAGTTCGTTATTTCCATGTTTCATTTTAATTTTTTTAGGTCATTATTTCCATGTTTTCATTTCATTCCATTGCGATAAAAACATGAGTTGAAGAGTAGATTTTACAGTTTCTTCATGTGTGTAAGAATCTGCACGAGATTGTTTGACATGGAAACGCAAGTGACTTAATGCTTCATTTTTTTCCATTACAAGGAATGCACGCGCAAACACACCACAACACACGCACATCACATTCACTTACATACAGATTTGCGCTTTCTTAACCCATGCCTCAAATAACAGAGATTAGAGGGAAATCTATAATCTCACAAAAAAATATTTCTGAGATATATGCTCGTGTACGCGTAAATGAAGGCAAGTCATACGCTCACAGCTCCTGTTCTCTGGTGTAATGCCTCGTTAGTCAATAGTCATCCCTCGTTTTCATGCTATATTTTCACAGCCTTTTGACCAACCTTTGACTACGTGCATTTGCATCTGGTCAGCCAAGGAAAAGAAAAGAAGTTATCTGAGTCTGAATGTACCTGGTCCGATGCAATCATGCAAGTATACTCCAGCACTCCAGATTCCAGAACAAGGAAGAAGACAGGCAGTGCCGATCTGTCATCCTTTCTCTGTGCGTTAAGGCCAACGCGCAGTCGCCGTCCAAAAGCTTGCAGCAAACCACGTGGAATGGATTCTGGAGGTATTCTTGTTGGTACAGTGTAGAGACGAGAGAGACGTCGTATGTATCTTATTTTATGAGTATACAGCTAATAAATATACGTACGACGGTACGCGGAAACCCCTCTCAGAGCCCGCGAAGCCGACTTCCGCCTTAAATATCAAAGTTGGAGCAATCAAATTGTATTGGACCTTAGATTGATTAAAATATGGAAGATGATAAGTTTCCTCTCTGCAGAGACCCGCCGCTTTTGAACTAATATTTTATTTTATTTTTCGCATCTAAGCTCCCATAGGCCTATATAATTATTCCTTGCAAATTGGATGCACAAACCGCAAAGGTACGAGGGACTGAGTGATCACGAAGTACCGGTAAGGAGGCAGGTTATAATTTTTTCCCCTTTCATTTGTTTCGGTGTTGTGGCCTGTGATTTTTTTTTTGAGAAAGTTGTGGGGGTGATCTGAACATTTAACAGGATTTTTGGCACATATAACACTGTTTAAATCTATATTTATAAAAATAGTAGTATGCGTATGATATTAGCACAAATAACATTTTTGCCATCTGGTCACCGAATAATAATAACCCTACATCCTGTGTGATTACTAATAAAAGAAAAAATGATTACAAGAGTCTAATGCAGAAAAAAAGTCTTCACTATCTCTGATCTAGCTTCCCCCTTTCTTCCCCCTGATGTTAACCTTTAAATAGCTGATGAAGCGATGACCGTTGTCCCGTGCTAGAAGACGTCTTAACGCTTTGGGTGATAACCGTTCTAGCGAAAGTTATTGTCAAAGAGACGTAATGGTCCATTAGCCATGCAGCGGTTGTTGTTAGAGAGATTGTGTGTAGTTATTAGATAAACGCACATTCTAGCCGCCTTATCAGATGCCCCACGATGTATTAAGACATCATTTAACAAGTCGATTGGGGATATAGAAATTGTAGAATAGTCTAAGGTCATAAAAGAGTTTACAATTTGGTGATCGTAGAAGAGCTTGCGACCATAGAGCAGTCGTATAGGACTTACGATTTTATGGTCGTAGAAGAGCTTGCGACCATGGAGTAGCCAAGCAGGACTTACGACTGCTTCATGAATCTTCTCCCTTATCAATAAGAGATATATCTGGTAGATATAGTGACGTAATAATTTAAAGATTATTCTATCCTCATCAAGTATCCATGTATGATCTAATGCACTTTAAACTTTGTTGGGCTACTTGCTAAGGGTCCGACTGATGTTCTTGCATTTTAGACATGTATAGTTAGTTTATCAATATTACATGTGTGTTATACATGATTTATGTTTTTGCGTGACATCTAACAAATATTCACTACCATATCAATTTTGATGTGTGTTATATGAAACATGACACATGATAAGCAATTTTCGACCGCATCCGTTCCAATTGCACCTGCCCCAGATAGAGGACTGGAGGAGTATATGCTTAAGCAACGACAATCCCTGGCGGTAGAGACGCACAGGCCGAATGCCGGTAGTCATTGCCCTTAATTCGCTATAAGGCCATTTTGAAGAGATTTTCTGTAGATCTCCTCATCCCGGCTCAGGCTGCAGATCAGCTCGTCGTGCTCGTGTACCGCGGCGGGCGGGCGTCTCACTCTGTCCCACCTCTACAAGCCCAGCCCGTGCACACGTGACGCGAAGCTCCCAAACTTGCAGGCAGGCAAGTGCCAGTTCTACCACGGCCCGCCTCCACTCCTCACCGTGTGGCTTCGCTGCCCGCAGAGCGCAGGCACTAGCTGTCGCAGGAAAGCAGAGCCGCTCGGACGAAGGCCCTGTTTTTGGCCTTTTCATTTATCCAAAAATCAAAGGATGTGTATAGGTATCACTCGAATGTTTCCTTTCCAACAATCATCCAAATTTCGAACCGTTGAATTAGAGATCCAACGGTCTCTTTTTTTGGAGGGGGAAGAATTTTTTTTTGGAGGGAGGGTGAATTTTTTTGGAGGGGGTGGGGAGAATTTGTGGCCTTTGGATCTCTAATCCAACGGTCACAAATCTAGATGATAGTTAGAAATAAAACATCCGGATAATATTTATCAATACCCAAAATCAAAACCAATACAACAGCTTTTTAAAGCGAATTTTACAAACAGCTTTTTAAATCTAAATTATATATAGTGTTCACATCCACGTCTCTACTGTTTACTACCATTTTAAAAATATATACAAAACCTATCAACCACAGGAAAAAAATTACAATATAAAAGAATAAACCGAAAGTTTTCATTCTATCCGGCACCCACCCACGCCCCCAAGAAACAGCAGTTATCAAGGGTCCTTGCAGGCCGCAGTTTGGCCAGCAACCAACATCTCCAGCGGCGAGGGCGGCGGCGGCAGCCATGGCGTTATCAGCCAACACCCATGGAAAGAGTCATACATACCTGTAGCCTCTCCTCCAAGCCGCCCGCAGCTCTGAGCAGAAGCGTGACCGCCATGCCCGGAGGATACCATGTTCGGTCGCCACGAGCTCGGATGGCGGTCCGAGCGTGCAACCTGGTTGCCTGGATTAGACCCGCCTCCTCACCTCGACGGCACGTCAGTTGCCTGACAATCTCTGCCGGTGTTCTCTGCAGGTGATGATTGTATGCTCATAGATTACTTGGCGCTTCTGGCTGCAGGCTACCTGGTATTTTCGGGTTTGATCCCCTGGGGCTCGGGGAGGAACCAGCAAACTTGAAGTGGTACGTTCAGGCCGAGCTCGTGCACTGCCGGTTCGCCATGGCAGGGGTTGCCGGCATCCTTGTAAGTTGTAACCGACGTAAGTTGCTCACCTTCTTGCCAAGCCCTGTCAAATACCTGGAGAGGTGTCTGAATTAGTATAGCTTATGCAAAGAACAGTGAGAAAACCAAGCGTAACACAGGGAATTATCTAAATGAACAGAATCAGTAGCAACCCAGGATTTTTTTTATGTACTACCAAACTACTGCGATTATTGCGCTGCACCTTTGTTATCGGCTAATATTCAGAAAAAAAGAACTGTAGCGTGTGTGATGTAGCACGTGACACTATAGCACTGGTACTGTAACGGGCGTACTATTCCCTGGGGTACTGTAGTGCCGTGTGTATTAAATATGGTTTGTTATTTAAGAATCTATGTATTATGTATTTGGTATTATCTATTAGTTAAACAAGCTATTATGTTATCCGGCTTGTACATCACCCACGGCGTCACGTCGCCGAGCCCGTGCGCCGCGTACCCAAACGTCGACCAGCCGGGGCGGTACTTCGTACCTGCTGCAGCGTGACTTCTCGTCGAACCCCTCGGACAAGAGGCCGCCGCCAAGTTTGTCAGGTACGCTTCTCGCGTACGGAAAGGAGCCGTCGTCGGAAACTACAGGGAAAAACTTGTAATTAGGAATGCAATCGAAACGGATACGGACAGATATCATTTATTCTGTATCTTATTTTATTTTTTTTAAGTTAAAGTTGGACACGGATAATACTGGATATCCATTTCTCTATTCTGTATCCAATCCATAATCTTTTGGACGGTCGGACGGAAATTATTCGCTTATTTGCACAAGATATTGCACAGTATGATATAATCAGAACGAACATGAAGAGACTAATTACTAAGATGTTGAAGAAAGAACACTTAGTAGTCCCACCTGTTTAGATGTGACAATCTTACTATATGTTATCTTATTCTTAGGTGAAGTCACAACAGACTTTATCATATCACTTGACATACGGATATATACAGACGGATATCACTTATCCCGTATCATATTACATATTTTTTTTCTCAGAGTAGAAGTCGGACACGGATAGTACCGAATACCCATCTACCTTTTTTGTATTCGTTCCATAAACTTTCGATCGGATAAATAGAAATTATTTGCTCCATTTATATCCCTACTTGTAAGGTGTGACACATGCCACGTATCCGACGTGGGAGTGTGGACTGCACGCGATCTGCATAGCAAACCATAAAAATGGGCCTTATCAACCGACCATATAGAAGCCTACAAGACGTCAACAAAACCCACAATAATTCGGGCCATAACATTTTGCGATGGAACATGCGGAAAAACGTGTCGCTACGTAATTCTGGCCTAATTAGGCCCATCTAACACAATCGCAATTTTCATTGTGCTCTGTAGCAATGTAGCATCTCGCACAGTAAACAAAACGGAACTTTTTGGTATAAAAGAAGGGCGCTAAAGACGCCGACCAGAGAGACGGATGTTAACAAAATACAAGTTCAATGCAGAACCGCAAATAATATGCCTTAATTTTTTTTGAACGTAAAATAATATGACCTAAATTTAGTTCAGTATGTACTGAACCTGTCAGGACTAAAACAACCGGTACACACTTACTGCGGTGTACGGTGCTGCAGCTACAGCTGCACGGGATGACGACCGGTCGGTGCGCTAGCTGCGGTATGTGGACTGCAGCAGAGAAATGAGGTACTACTACAAGTCTACGGCGCCGTTTTAAGAGCAAGGCAGGACATTTCCCGGGCGGACCCGTGGCATCTGCGAACCTGCCGCACTTGTGTATTGGTACCATAGCTACCATGTAGAGATGGCAATAGGTACCCGATACCCGAATACCCGACGGGTTTTACCCAATAAAGAGACAGGTATGGAAAATTTTATGTACCCATAGGAACGTTATTGGGCGAAATCTTCTACCCGCCGGGTAAGCGGGTGCGGGTGTGGGTATATACTACCCATACCCGCCTACCCGTGGGTAATGAATACCCGCATTAGACAACTAGACATCTCACTCAAATGTTAATTTTATTATCTACTTGTTGTTGATTGTTTATTTGTTTGTCGTATGTTGATATGGTCATGTCAAGTATGTTTATGTGATGTACTAATTTTGATCATTAGACGCTTTTGTGTTTAGCATGTATGATTAATGAATGTCTAAATTGATGATATTTTTATGTGTTGAACCGGGTATGCTTGCGGGTACGGGTTACCTGTCGGGTAGTAATACCCGCGCGGGTACGTGTATGGGTAAATTTTCCTACCCGCGTGCGGATACGGGTAACCCGACGGGTAAATTTACACCTAATGGGTACGGATATGAAATGGCAATACCCGATGGGTATTTACCCGTTGCCATCTCTACTACCATAGGAACAAGACCGGAACTTACCTCGGCGCAGTTGGGCCTTGGCAGCCGCGATCCAGACCACCGGCGTCCCGGCGCGGCCACCAAGAACGACGACGTGCGGCACGGTCGTGACAAAGGCGACGAGCACGACGTTGACCAACGAGCTCCATCGCCAGCTTCTTCTTCCGCGGCATGGGGTGCTCGGTGCTCCGGGGCCTCCTCGGCGTCCAGCCAGTCGCGCGCTGCTGCGGCCCGCGCGGCCGCCGGGCACTCCTGCTCTGCTCCTCGCGTCGCGCTCTCGGCGCAACCCTTGGGCTTGCGTTGCTGCATTGCTGGTGCCTAAGGCCCTTAGC
>CM070644.1:44103501-44106001 GCA_036346575.1 Dendrocalamus sinicus | reverse complement strand
CTACCTCTCCTCTATGCTGCCAACAAAATTGAACCATGTCGTGTGAAGATACTCAATTTTTCTTACGAATGGTTGCTACTAATAAAATTAAATGTATGGAAAGAGTCATTTGTAATTTTAAGTTTTCAGTATTTGACCTGAACACGTGAAATATCCGGCAGTATTGGCGACCATCCAACAGGCTGGGAAGGAATGATTATGTTCCGATAGTTTCGCTGCCAATCGAGAAGAATCTGGGGTCGATCTTGGTCGACCGTATAGAACAGTTCAATTGAAGTACTCACGAAAAGGAGTATGTGGGTCCTAGGCAGTATGTAGTATGAAGCATGTACGCTCCTACATGTAGTATATTTCACTTACGTGGTGTATGAACAAGGGTAGTAACTATATGGCCATTTGGAGTATGAAAAAGGGTAGTAATTTCACAATCACGCAAACATAACTCTGATGTATTTCTGAGCACGTGAAATTTTACATACTCCCTAAGTACATGTATGAACACGTGACATACTATGTACATACTCCCCAAAAACATGTACCAAATGGACATACACATATAGTAAAGTAGTACGTACCGTCTTCAATAAAATTAGTATCTATACGTATGAAAAAGGAGTATATATACGTACGGAAAAAGGAGTATGTACAAATGCACTAGGGAAAACAAGTAAAGAAGTACATACACATATAGTAAAGTATATAAAAAGAGAGCTAGTATACACGCTTACAAAAAGGAGTTAGATACACGTTAATATATAAAAAGGGAGTATTTATACGTAAAGAAAACAAGTATGTACATACACATATAGTAAAGTAGTATGTACTGTCTTCAATAAAAAAAAAGTAGTATCTATACGTAAAGAAAACAAGTATGTACATACACATATAGTAAAGTAGTATGTACTGTCTTCAATAAAAAAAGTAGTATCTGTACATGCACATACTCCTTCTTGGTACTAAAACGTACTCCTTTTTCATACGTATACTTACACCTTTTTCATAGGTACAAATTCTCTTCTTCGACTAAACACATACTACTTTTATAAATTGTACGTTGCTATTACGAAAAGGAGAATACAACTTCTAGCACTTGCCAGTACATGTTGCACAATACATACTTCGGTAAATTTTGAAAAATAGGGGACAGACTCCCATGTCCACAGATAACGCATACTCCCTAAACAATTTTGAAAAAAAGGTTGGAGTTTGTCCGCCATACTACTCGTTTGGAAATTTGAAGTATTCCGTGCTGACACTTTGCCAAAAAAACGGACTTCCTATTTGACTGGCCGGCATGTCCACACTGCCGAGATTTCAGGCAAGGTTACGCCGTTTATTCTTTACCATAATTACGTGAGATGTTTAGGTGGTCATACCTGCGATGGTTAGCGGGTTAGTTTTTAACAAAGAGCGTGCTATCTTACTCAATAGCCCGATCAGGTTGTGGGATTCTGAGGTAGATGTAGGGTGGATACAATGGGAGTAACTACACAGGAGTAGAAAAAGGCTTCCTATATATATATATATATATATATATATATATATATATATATATATATATATATATATATATATATATATATATCTACTGAGCATCACAAGTATAACAGAACAAGTACTATATGCGATAATTCTGTAAATGAGGAAGGAAACAATGGAACATAAAGAAACATATGGTGAAGTAAATAACGAATAATGGGATAGGAAAGAACATATGGTGAAGCTAAAACATCTTAACACACCGGCATACAAATAATAGTCAGAGATGGAAATGGATGATAGCGTTCGTCAACAATAATGTGTCTGAACAGGACAATGCAACTTTTTATTCGATATTTGATTAATTACACAACATGACCTAACCAATGAGGTGAAAAGGGCTTTTTTTCATTGTAATTGCCATATAGACAAATAGTAATCACTTGATTGCTACTACTACAATGTGTAAGAGGAAACTAATTTGCATCAATTAATAGGAAATCCACTAACAAGGACATCCTAACTAACATTAACCATACATTCACTATAAAGATGAAAAATCATCAGACTCAGGCTTCCAACCAAATAGTCATATTAATAGTAGTGCATAGATCTTACTGCGTTGAGTTGTAGATCAGGCTGTGAATATTGTGCTTTTCTTTTTCTTTTTGGAAGAGCATTGAAACACTTTTCATATCTTAATATAATTTACACACTCTAAATTTTGTGGTCTTGTGGATGGAGCACCAAGCACGAAAATGTCCTTAGATCAGGATGGAAGATCACCTAAAAGATAAGTAGAAAATGTTAATGGTTTGTTGATCAAACTAAGTTCCAAGGCCATCATTTGGTTTTTTTAGTCAGACTACTCCAACATACATAACGAAATAAAAAAATATCCAAAAATGTAAACATACACAACAAAGATGGTATGATCTTACCGAAGCTAATTCATTCGTAGCATCATTTAGTTCATGGTCCAAAATAGTATACTCAAGTGACCTTCTTTGTTTGGCCAATT